>CAUYON010183853.1:0-20123 GCA_963573935.1 Arctocebus calabarensis | reverse complement strand
GTGATCAAGGAAATGCCATGAAGGATATCTGTAACAGTATGATCAAAATATTTCTGAATGTATATGAATCGTGCCCTGTGATTGCACCAATGTACATAATTATGATTCAATAAAATTATTAAAAAAAAAAAAAAAAAGAATTCAGGCCAGTGAGTATCTAGGCTTAGTTACACACATTCAAAAACCACTTGATTTCTCCCTAAGGAATATTTTATTTTATTATTTACATTTTATTTCAATGTAATTAAAATGTGAGATTGTCCCTCTTTTGCACTGAAATCTTTCAAGTATACACACAAAAGATCTTATCAAATTCTTATATGTACCTAAATCAGAGTTCTCCATTGTTGGTCTCTGATTAGACTGATCTGCCTCTCCTGTGATGCTTGAAAAATACGCACATTCCCAGCCCATTTATTTTGACCTACTAAATCTGGATCTCAGAGTGGCTACATGTGCACCTGAATGGTTAAGTTGTATGCTAGCTCATTCTTATGTGCACTAAGGTCTGATAACCTCTACCGTGTACTCTAAGCTCCTCAGAGATAGGAAAAAAATATTATCTGTGCTTGTGTTGGCAGTCCTCAGTTTAATACCTGCTATACACGGGGATTCAGCAATTTTTCTGAAAGAGAGGAGTGAATGGAAGAATTAATGATGAGTGAATGCCAGGTATAGCTCTAAGACTTGCACACCATCAGGTCCCATCAGTCTCTGCTTCAGATTAGATATGCATTTTAAACAGAGCCTAACCACACACCATTTGCAACTACCAAGTAAAAACATATCGGCAGCTTTATTCTTTGTTCCCATATTCACTGATGTTCCTCCCCAGATTTTGCAACCAGGACTGTCTAACTATAGTTAGGCAAAATTTTAGAAATATGGCCTAATTCTTTAGTCCAGTTCCTGGCACATGATAGATGGTTAACACACAATTATTAAAATGTTTTATTTTAAAATATTAACTTCCTTTTATTACACATACAATCTTCTCTGAATAGTTGTGTTTCTAATAACTAAGATTTTAGTTGCTCTTCTTTTTATTGCATTTTAAAAATTTTGATTTTAAAATGTAAGAGCACAATTTTTTAGGTTAAATTGTTTTCAATTCTAAGGTAAAGTTCAAGGTGTAGTTGAGCCCTTCACCCAGAGTGTGTGCTAAATGCCCTCACATTGTCTACATTAGGTGAGAACACATCTATCGCCCTCTGTCCTCTTTTATTCTGACAAAATGTCTATGACTCCAGTCCCATCATATAGAGATTTGTCAATCTTTTATTAAAATCTTCCAGTAGTACACCTGACCCCAAATATACACAACCCACTGTGCAGGATTCTTTAAACTGCTACCTGACTCCCTTCTGTCTGCCATCTCTAACCCAGTAGTGTCTACTCTTGCACAGCCCATTTCTGTGTTCTATTCATCAGCCCTCCCTGAAGGTAACTCTGGCCTACAACCACTGTCTAGTCCAATTTCTTCATCATATCATGTCTTAACTCTCTCCACCACTCATTCAAAAGCCCAGCTTTAGATTCCAAATCTCATTGGCTGAACTCTTCCACCTACATGAAACATGATCACATTCTGAACTGACTGCCTTATTCATCCATGGACTAGAGTGCAATGTACCTTGACAATAATGTAAGGCTCGTAAATCATTTATGTAATTTTATTGGAGAACTTAGAATTTAATTATATCCCATTCTTCCTTTCCAACAGCACTTGGAATTTGAAGTCAGCCAGAAATGGACTGAAACCTACCACCGCTATTCACACCAAAAAAGTTATTTGACTTCTCTAAGTTCCACTATTGTCTGTAAAATAGGAATGATACTAATATTTCCTCATGAGATTTGGTATTACGATCTGCTATACTTTGCAAAATGCCAGGTATGTAGTAAATTCTTGATAAACGGTAATATTATTTTTAGGGCTCTCTTTCTGTATTCATCTTCTCGAGGAGTACATTATCTTATATAAGGCAACAGAGTGTTAGGAAAAAGTAGGGGCATTTTTCAGTTTTCACTCAGATAAGAATGCATCTGTATCATCTCTGGCACATAATTCCCCTTGTCTAAAAATAGGACACCTTCTGCTTTGCGTCAGGAGCTATTATTATTCCATTAGCAGCTCTGCTGAAAGCCAGGACAGCTCAACAGAACCACTGTGTCTGCATCTTGCTCTTTGACCTCCCAAAGGACTACAGGGGTTGAATTTCATTCCACTTGTTGATTTATCAGGCCACACATCTCTCACAGCTCTCCTTACCTTTTCATCTTATACCCTACATACATGTCACTCTTTTTTAGATAAGAGGAAATCTTAGAAAATCACCATGGCCAAGATTATGATAACAGGTCAATCTATCTATTCATTTCAAGGAAGTGAATAACTACAAGAAGCTTACAAACACACTGAAAAACAATTTATGCCCATTAGGGAATTTGCATTCTGGTTTATCCCTGTGAAAAGAAAGATAAGTGACAGTTAAGGACAGCCTTGGGTTGGTAGGTTATAAATGGCTGAATAAATATTAGTAATTTTATTCAGCCCTTATACAAAGTCTAATTCAAAAGGCAACTAATTCCATTTTCTACCTAAACTATAGGGATCATGGATTTGATTAATCAAAGAAATAATTTGCAGCTTACTGATTGTGAGTTAAAAATAATGACAATAAAAATTATCACAGCTTTACATTTGCTAAGTGTTCACTGTACATCATCCATCATATTAAAGGATTATGATGTACTATATAACTTAATTTGGAGAAATGTAAATATTATTCCCATCCCACTTAATAAAAGAAACTCTGATTCCGAGAGGGTAAACGCCATGTTTAACGTCGCACAGCTAGCAGGTGTCAGAGCCAGGATTCTGACATTGGATATCTGGCTCCACAGCCATGGAATAAGCTCAAGACTAGCAAACACCTTCAGTAAAAGTTCACCTAGTAGATATTTTAGGCTTTGTGGGCCATAATGTCTGTCACAACCACTCAACTCTCTCAGTATAGTGCAAAAATAGCACAGACAATATGTAAATGAATAAGTATGGCTGTATTCCAATAAAACTTTATTTACAGCAAACAAAGGTAGGTCCATAGCCACTCCTACTGAAGACAATGAATACACTGAGCTTCATTATTCAAAGTAGTCAGGGATTTCTTCTATTAAATTTGAAACAAATTGATTTTTAATGAAAGTCCCAGCTCCCCACCCTCTTGGGCACAAACTTTCTCCTTTGACCTAAGGCAGTGTTTGAATTCCTGAAGGAAGAAGCTATGATGTTTACTCTTGCTTCAAATAAAGAATTAGCCCTTGACCAACATCCTTTCAGCCTGGACAAAGCTAGGTCCGTATTAAGCGCATTTGTTCCATCACCTTTCACCTTTTGGTTATCTCTTTTACACTTCCTATCAACAAAAGAAGGGAAAATAAATGAATACATGTTTTTCAAAGTGAAATCATTGTACAGTCATCCCAATGGGACAATAATAATTCTGACCAATTCTTTCACCTCACTATTAGTTACACCAGACCTGCTGAATAAATAATTACTATTTATCATAATTTCCTGCTTCCTAAATAATCAGTCATTTCTAAGTAGAGAGCTCCTATCAGGTAGTGAATGGATACTGGAGGCAGATGATCTGGGTTCAAATCCTGACTCTGACACATGCTGACCCTATGATCTTGAGACAATTATTCACCTTTCTGTGTCTTAGCTATGTGTCTACAATAAGATGACAACTACTAAACTCCTAGGCTTTGATAAGAATTAAACAAATTAATATGTGCATATTGAGAGTTTGAAAAGGGCCTATTACATCACAAATATTCAGTAAAGATTGGCCACTTTTATTAAAGAATCTGGGAAAAGAGTTCTTGACCTTCCTTCCTTCCTTCCTTCCTTCCTTCCTCTGTTCCTCCCTTTTTCTTTCTTTTAAAAGGAAATATTGCTTAAGCTCATACCCTGGATAAAGGTTTGTCTTAAATGTTATTCTGCATAAGACAAAGTCTCAGCTCTTAAGGAGCTTAAAATCCATTATAATGTTGAGCTATTTCTAAGGAAATTTAGGAAAATGATGTGCCAGTTGCATTAGAGCAGTGTAAGCAGAGGCATCCATTGAAAACCTCATGTGTGTACTTTCTAGAAATAATGAGGAAAACATAGAGGGTATATTTCAGTGAAGAAAGAATCATAATATGATGATCCTGAAGTAAAACATAAAATCTAAAGCTACCAGGACAAAGCTACAATACAAAATAATGGTTCTAGTTAAGGTCCTAAAATTGTGGTAGCCTCATAATCCCAAATAGGTTAAATTCCTTTATAATTATTTCTCAATGACATTCATCACTCCTAGGTGGAAATGGAATCTAGTGGTTCTCAAAAAGCTTTGTAACAGTGGTTAAGAAGTATGCTGTTTACAACATGTTGAGCCTTGAGTAAGAATCATCTCTATAAGTTAATTTTCTCACTTGCAAAATAAGTATTCAAAATAACGATGGCTGCCTCATTGCACTATTATGCGATATAAATGAGATAGTGCACGTGGAATGCACAGCCTGGGGCTACTTATAATTTTTTTGAGAAGTGTTCATTATTACCTTATCTTCCCCCACAGAGCTAAGAAGTCTCTATTATCCAGAGTCCTTATCACAAAGGAGCACATTCTGTATTATTCTAGCCAGTTTAGTTCCTAAAGGGGGGATATGGTAGCCACCTTGAAAGCATGCTGCTCAGAGCTTTTGCTATGGACGGTAGAGTTGATTGATAGTCCCAGAAGCTGCCTGTTAGGATCTTGTCCCCACATTCATGCCAAGGCCCCACTTCCTGTGAGCTTCTCTCAATCATGGCTGGCATGATGCAGATACTAATGCAAGTCCATTCCAAAAGACACAGGTTAGTGTCATTGTTGTTTTATCCAAAGTGGCTTTGGCTTAAGGATGTCTCATCAGGCCAGCTGAAACTGCCTTAGTCTCTGGAGACTGGCGGCTACTCTCATTCTAAATTATGATGGCACCTCCCTTCCAGAAGTCAGTGATTCTGCTAATGTGATCACTAATGCCACTTCCCCTCACCTACATCCAGCAAAGGCTACTATGAGAACTAGTGTCTCCCCCTTGGTAAACTTCCCAATGACTTCTCAGGCTCACTATGAAGTTTCTCTGTGCCTCATTGTAACCTTTCAGAATGGTCTGTATAAATAAAGTAAGAGTCAGGAGATACCTGATTGCTTAATGTTTCTTAAATGGTGCATATTAAAATTGAGACCTATGGAGACAAATCCTTCATTTTTAGATCTAAGAAGCAGCTTAGAAATAGTTTTTTCAATCTTAGCTTTACCGTATTCCCAAAGAAACTAAGAGCCTCAGCAGCAGGTCCAGCAATTTCCTGCAGAGCTCCACCACCCACAAAGAAAATGACAAAGAACTTGCAATGGCCTGTGGGGAAAGGAGATTTAATAGAGAAAAGAATGCATGCTTTTAAGAATTTTTATGCGAAGAGGAAAAAAACTGACTAAGAATAATGACCTAAACAATCAAGTACTTATAAATCAATTTTAGAAATCAAAAGTTTTTGGATAGTTGGCTATAGGCTCAAATATAACAATGAATATTCTGATAATCACCCAAGGCAAACATAGCCACATAGGCCTTCTAGGTAAGGAAAATATAATTTATGTTAAAGCACACTAATTTTTTCCTAACAATAAAATTGGATCATTTATCCTTAAAATTATTACTTTTTCCCTATAAGCAGTGATGAACACAATGTCTTTCTTTTCTCCCAGAGGGAAGAAGAGTGATCTTTTTATCTTCATCATGCACAGTTCTCTACTTTAACATTAATCACACACGAACACAAGAAAATTTTTCTCCGAAAGTAAACAATATTCTTAATTTTTTTATGTTGCATTAGTTATTTTCATTTCTTAGACAAATGATCTACAAACTCTAACAACCTTATCACACATTGCTATTGGTAAAACTTTTTGACCATACGTTTCCCGATAAATATACATTTATTTATAAAGTATACACAAGCACTATACTAGTTAAGCATATTGTGAATATTACAATCTATAAACAAAATAATACATTAAAGAAGGATGAAATAAATAATGAAAGGTCTGATAGTTTGTGTTCTCTCCCTCATAGATTATACTTATAAAAATATTCTATTTTTAATTATTATGGATACATAATAGTTGTACATGTCTAGAAGGATACATGTGACATTTGGACACAGGTATATAATGTGAATTAGTCAATCAAGGTAATTGGGGTATCCATCATCTCAGACATTTAATATTTCTACTCTTTTAGTTACTTTATTATACCCTAGGGAGGGCAGATAAAGCAAGGATGGTTAATGAGTTAAAAAACATAGTTAGGTAATTAGAATGAACAATATTTGATACCACCTCATAGATCATCTTAATATCCCACTTTTTGGACGCTTAGTCTATTTCATGGAAATAGAAATGAGAATCCTCTGTATTTCACCAAAAACCAAATTCCATTTCCTTTCCTTCACCGTCACATTTCTATCAAGATGCATTCAAACATTTTTTTCGGCTATTCAACCTCTTGATATTTTCTAGATGTTACCATATAGTCTATGTCTCTCAACTTCTATAGTAGGGCTTACAAACAAGGGGAAAATTGTGAAAACCCAACATAAAATATATTCTGTGTGATCTAGGCACTGTTTCTTAGATATTTGAAGTTTAAAGTATGTAAATGGTGAAAGATTTCTGATTTTCATGATACCTACAACTCTTTGGTACCTCACACCTGTTTGGCTTCACTCATGTACATTGTGGCAGATGAAAAATGATCACACATTCTTTGACATAAACTTCAAGCAAAAGATGAGTTTATTCCCCTCCTTTTGAACATGGGTTTGCCCTGTGAATTGCTCTGACCAATATAATGCAGTGGGAAGTGATGCTGTATACGTGTGTTACATATGCAACTTCTATGCTCACATATTTTCTATTGAATGCCAGATGCCACTCTATGCAAAGTCCAGACCATATGGAGACCATGAGCAGCATAACCAGTCATGCAAGTCAATGGCCCAGCTGAACTCTTATCTGACAGGCATCAACTCCTGTGAATTTTCACAGACTTTCTAACTGATTCAAGCCTCTGGATAACAACTCTGCAGTTGATACCACCAGGTGCAGCTGAACTACCTGCTGAGCCCAGTCAACCTACAGAATTCTGACTGATAAGAAATGATGGTTATTCTTCTAACCTACCAAGTTGTGGGGTTAGTTGTTACACAGAAATAGAAAATGAAAACATGCATTGTCTTTAAATGGCACATGGATTGTGATACATTTCCTGCAAACTTTTTATTATATTTAGTTCATCTAGTATTGAGTTTCTCACCTGACTGCACATGTGTGTTCTCCATATTTGGTGTGTTATGCTTTTCCAAAGGTGCTATGCACTTATGCAAATTCTAACCATCTTTCAAGGCAGAGCTGGTTTGCACATTCTAGCTTCCATGTCCTAGGTAAGTAATCATGGATAAATTGCTTTGTTTCTCTAACCCTTAATTTATAGAATGTAAACTGTAATAGTAACTCTCTTGAAGGAAAACTGAAAGATATGTTGCCTATAAAGGGATTAGCACAATGTCTGGACCATAGTAAGTAGTCAATGAAGACAATTATTGAACTCTACTTCAAGTATATAAACAATATTTGCATTTATTTAATCTAGTGTTCTTCAGCTGAGAGATTACCCATGTCCACAACTCTGTTTCCAAAGAGGTAGATGAAATCCTTTTTATCCCTTCAAACTTTGGCTCTAAAGATATCAATAATGAGAGTTTCTATCAAAGAGCTAATACTTCTTTCACAAAAGTATTTTGGTCATGATAAGCCCAGTAAGTAGTAGAAAGTCAAGGCAGATATGTTTAATTAATGAATAAAGTAACAAACTACAATAAAAAGCACAGCTATATTCACCTGTAAATGGAGGAAAATCATTTCAGATGTTCTAGCCTTCAGAATGTGTTTTGTATTTCACTCACAAATTTAATGATCAGTAACCAAATTATTTGGCATAATCTCTGTATTATGCCATCTCATAAGAGATTTAATCTATCAATATATGTAAAGTAAAATAAAGGAATTCAATTTCATTAAGTCTGTTGTCTAAGAAACATTCTAGGAATTTATGAGAGCCTCTGGGTCATTTAATGATGTTGCTGTGTAGCCTAACAACATACTAGAAGATGCCAGTATCTCACGTCCTTTCTGACATTTGACCTTCACTTTTACAAGACACCTGTCCATATGCAAGAGTTCTAGGCCCGATCAAGAAAATGCCATGAAGGCTATCTCTAACAGTATGATCAAAATATTTCTGATTGTATATGAAGCACATTCTGCCCTATGATTGCACCAATGTGCACAATTATGATTTAATAAAATTATTAAAAAAATAAAACTTCTATTAAAAAAAGAATCATGCCAAGACAAAAAAAAGAGTCTAAGCCCTCTGTTTGAGGCCCTCTATTTGAGAGACAAAAAAAAAAAAAAGAGTTCTAGGCCCTCTGTTACCCTAAAAAATGAAGAACAGCAAAGGAGGTTATTCTTCAAAAGATGGCTTAACACAGATTCAAGTAAAGTGCCAGGAGCTTATAAATGCAGAGATCTCCTGCTTATGGATGGCAATATGCTCTTAAAAATCATATGTTCTATGAGAAAAAAGCCAAGCAAAATAAAATACTACCTATTTCCTATTTTAAACCTCTATTTCAAAACTCTATTCTAAAATATAATTAAAACCAAAAAAAAAAATAATATGACTGTAAGACTATCAAATAATTCATGTGGTGTTAAAAAGGAACAATTACATTTTATGCAGTAATGTTTTCAGTTCTATTGCAATCTCTTTGTCATTTGTTTTGCTTACTTCCTCACAATTTTCATGAATATTTTCTTGTGTTAGGGGTCACATTAGAAAATTCTTGGAAAAAACATGGCAACACTATGAAAGATATTCAGGATGTGTGCTGAGTGTCAGAGAAAAGTTCACCTTGAAAATGACACTGTGACGCCTTTCTTAGCAGCAGGCACATCCAAGCTACATATTCCCTTTGTTGACATTCATAAAACTTTATACTTTTCCAAAACATTTATCATAATTTTGACATTCTACTAATTGTGTTTTGGAGTACAACTCAAGACGTTTTCTAAACATCATTTTGCTTGAAATGTTATATTGTTCTCTGGGAACAAAATTATAAATTTTCTGAGCAAAAGTACAATGAAAAATGTTACATTGAGATTTTTGAAGACTCTATGAAGTTTTGATTTTAAATAGTAAAAAGTATCATTCCATGAAGAAATATCAACTAAGGACACTCTCCATAGGGCATACAATGTTGCCTAGAATTATACAGAGTTAGTCTCTATACTAAAAAATATGTAAACTAATACCAACTATTTTCCCTCTCAGCATTAATAGCCTACACCTGTACTTTATTTTGGGAAACTCTCCTAACTTATTGTTAGATTGTGTGACTCTGAAGGGATGGAACATACCTCTTGGCACCTGGCTAAGCCAATCAGAACACATTAAATCTATGGTCACAATTCACATTCCTGGATAGTGAGGTACATATGTGATCTAGGTCAACATAATGATATTTAATTCCAGGGTCATTTGTGTGTTTGTTTTGAGTGAGGAAACTATGAGAATTATACCTTTTTCACTGGTTCAACTGGGAGTAAGGAGGCTGAGATACTTTTTGGATAAAGCCTGGTTAGAAATGGAGTCAACACAGATGAATGTAAAACAAAAATAATTAATTGTCTAAGTCCAGATCTTCCTAAACTCAGTTACCCCTGGAGTTTAGGGCCATGTTTTTTGGTTTTTGTTTTGTTTTGTTTGGTAAAAATCTTGCAGATTTAGAATGTTAGGCAGGATGTATTTGTTTAAGTAAAACTATAATAACAATCTCAGTGGCTTAACAAAACAAAGATCTATTTCTCACTCACATAAAATATAATTTGCATCGGAAAAGTCTCCAAGACGTCAATTCTCCACATAGTGACTCAAGGATCCAGGCTAATTGAACTTGTGCCCTGCAAAGTTACCACCAAAGGGGAAGAGGAGGATGAGGTGACACACTGTTTTTAAATGCTCTGGGCTACATGCTACACACATCATTTCCACTTAGGCCTCACTGGCTGAAACTTGTCATATGGCTTTCACATCAAAAAATTATGTGAGAACGAAATACTGAGCAATATTAGCTGCCACCAAAATTGTTTTTGGATATTTTTAACCAAAAAATGTTCTAATGCTGAAATTTTTATTTTCAAGACAATTAATGATATCGCTTTTCTCATAATTCTCTACTGGAATGAGGATGAAATGCAGTGAGGAAGCTAAAACTATATGTCTTTGGAAAGAGAATGCCTCATATGACTCCTCTGATGGATGCACACTAGCCACTATCTATCTTGCTGCTTTCCAGAAATAATGTTTGCTCAAACATTATAGTAGTGTGTCCTTGCTCCGTAACATACCACCCTACAACATCTAATAACCACCCTCTTCTGGTTCTCTGTGGTAGTATCAATCATGCTGTGCAGTTGAGAAATGACAATGGTAACTGGGGCTCAGCTGTGCAACACAGGACTTAGTATTGCATTCATCTTTATCAGCTCCAATATCAAGTTTGCTGCCACTTTCCGCAGCATCACCAGCTTCTCAGGCTTCAAGCCATGCCATTATGCAGTTTAACCATTTCAGCTTCATTTATTTAACAAATCTTAGCAACACTTCTTTTCCTATGGTTAATATTCAACCCAGCCCCCATCACCTAGTTCCTGCATCCGCTCCAATCTTTCTTTTTGGTTCTCTTGGTTGATTTCCCAGTGGATCACTATTTTCTACAAAATCCAGTGTAAGTTTTAGTTCCTCATTTTCCTGATATGGCCCCGTCCTTTTTAGCCAAACAAATGATACACACTTCAAAAATGTATCTGTTATTCCAACAAAACTGTCTCCAAATAACTTTGTTTAGAATATAGATAGTCCCCAGCTTCCTATGGTTCAACTTACAATTATTCCACTTTATGATAATGTGAAAGTGATAAATTCAGTATAAACTATATTTCCAGTGTCTATGCAATCATTCTGTTTTTCACTTTTATGACAGTATTCAATAAATTACATGAGATATTAAATAATTCCTTGTATAGTAGGCTTTGTGTCTGCTGATTTTGCTCAACTGTAGGTTAAGTTACAATTGTCAGTAAATTAGAGGTAGTAAGCCCATTTTGATTTAACTGCAATGGGTTTATTGGGACAAAACCTCATTCTAACTCAAAGAGCATCTGTATTCTAAGTGGGTTTGGCTACAAAGTCTGCTGGTTGTACAGAAGAGAGCTGGTTGGGAAGAAAAACAATGTATGATCCTGTTTCAAGGAAATACTCCCAGCAGTAGATTTGGACTCCAAGGTAGGTAATCAGCAAGCTAATTAAGAATGTTCAGAGATACAGTAAACTCGTTAATCATATTTAAAGAATGATAGATAAATAAACTGATAAACCAAGTATTACAGTAAGAGTTTCTAGGATAATGAATTATTTGCAAAAGATTTTAAATGTTCAAAACACCAAGAAATCATAAATGTTTAAGGTGATGGATGTGTTACGTTACCCTGATTTAATCTTTACACATATACATATATTGAAATATCACTCTGTATCCCATAAATATATGTGATTATTACATGTCAGATAAAGATAAAAGGAAAATAAAAACAAAATCTCAAGATTATATCTTAAATATAATTAGATTGCTAAATTATTTTTTTAAATGATGAACTTATTATGTATCAATGAAGCTGCATTCACAAAATTACATCTTGATTTGAATACAACCTTCAGTGCCAGATGTATAAGCTACAGTCATATTTCCAGAATTTTAGTGTGGTATCTTTCACAAACTTAAAAATTATGAAAGTTTTTTCATTCCCAAAGATTATAGTCCTCCATTCAGAGATTATGATTTTATAGGTCTAAAGCTGGATTCTGAAATGTGAGCTTGTTTTAATCAGCCCAGGAGACTCTGTATGTGTCCTATCTCATACTTTAATAAAAAATAATAAAAACACTAGTTATCAGCAGCCAGTCCTAGGAAGAGAAACTGACCATGGCTGGAGAATGTATTATTCAAGGAAAAATTCTAGATTTAAAAAAAATGGACCAAAATCAGAAAAACAAAAAGATGCATTTTATTCAGACTATACAAATAGGGTTGATGCTGTAGTTGGGGGAAGGTTGCATCATTAACTATAAAATAGCTATCAAGCTGACCTGAAGAATTCAAATGATCACAATTTACATAAGGCTTGCTACAGCAAAATTAATTTGTGCCCCACTTAGTCATAGTTGTGATAATCTGGTAACACTTTCTTGGGGTTCAATTGATTCAGCAACTGGATGGGTAACTTCATCTTGAAGATATCATGAGAGAGGACTAGAAATACTCAAATACTCCCTCCTCCTTCTCGACATTAGGAACCTGCACCTGCTCAAACACCATCTCCTGACTGAGGAGAATGCCCAGTGACACAGGAATTAGATAAAGATTAAAAGTGTATGCCTGCAAGGTTGGTTCTGGATATTTACAAGCTGTTGATAACAGGATCTGTGATGTCAAAGGTACACTTGAGAGAAGATGGATTCTACAAGGACATAAAGTGATGTCTAGAACATACCAAGAAACAAAAAGACTTTTTTCCATGAAGAAGTCAAAGAATTACACCTGAGGAATAGTCTGAGAAATTAAGAAACCCAAGCACAGTTACAGTGGGAGAAAGGGCAACTTTTTTATATCATGGCTATATCTTTGATGCCACAATTTTCTTTATCCAAATATAAGTTAGGGACTACTAATGGATTTATGGAATGAAATACAGAACAATGGGGGAAAATAGTCTAAGGGTAAGTATGTAGAAAGCAAAAAAGATTTTAATTAAGACAATTTTAAGGGCGGCACCTGTGGCTCAAAGGAGTAGGGCTCCGGCCCATATGCCAGAGGTGGTGGGTTCAAACCCAGCCCCGGCCAAAAGACTGCAAAAAAAACAAAAAAAAAGACAATGGTAACCACCAATCCAAAATATGCCACGTGAATATGCTATGCTCAGGACTGAATAGAATAAAAATATTTCATTTGCTTATTGCTGTTGTTATCAAGCGGCTGGGAACTAGTTGTTTTTTTTTTTTTTTCTCAGTACTTTCTTGAACACATGCACACTCAAAAGAAACATTATGAAGAATTAGCTTGTGATTGTGAAGGCTGAGAAGAACCATGATCTGCTGTCTGCAAGCTGGATACCCAGGAAAGTTGGCAGTGTGATTTAGTTTGAGCCTGAAGATCTGAGAACCAGGACAGCTGATGGGGTAAGTCTCAGTTCAAAGGCAGAAGACCAAACACAGGTCTTGATTTTTTTTCTTTTTTTAATTGTTCAGGATTCATTGAGGGTACAAAGAATTAGGTTATACTGATTACATTTGTTAAATAAAGACCCTGTTGTAATTGTATCCTGCCCCCAAGAGATGTGCCATAAACTATGACCCCCTACCACCATCTTCCTCCCCTCTCCCTGCTCCCCCATTCCTCTAACCACCCACCGTGTAATAAGCTCATCTACTGCGTTCATATTAGGATTGAGTACATTGGATTCCTGCTTCTTCATTCTTGTTATGCTTTACTAAGAAGAACGTGTTCCTGGTTAATACAAAAGATGTAAAGTCTCCATCTTTTTTAATGGATGAATAATAATTCCATAGTATACATATACCACAGCTTATTAATCTTGTCTATTCTTAATAATCTATTCCTGAGTTGATGGGTATTTAGGTTTGTTTCTATATTTTGGTGATTATAAATTAAGCAGCAATAAACAGTCTAGTTGCAGGATTAAATGGGAGGTCTAATTTCACCTCTGAGTATTCTCTATACTTCCTTCCAAAAAGGTATTAGTTTGCAGTCCCACCAGCAGTGTAAAAGTGGTCCCTTCTCTCCACATTCAAGTCAGCATCCGTGGTTTTGACACGGTGATGTGGGCCATTCTCACCTAGGTTAGGTGATATCTCAGAGTAGTTTTGAGTTACATTTCTCTGATGATTTGGAAGCATTTTTTCATATTTTTGTTAGCTATTCATCTGTCTTCATTAGAGAAGGTTCTATTAATGTCTCTTACCCAGTGATATATGGGATTGTTGGGTCTTTTTGTTGATTAATTTGAGTTCTCTGTAGATCCTAGTTATCAAGCCTTTGTCCAATTCATAATATGCAAATATCTTTTTCCATTAAGAAGGTTATATTTTTGCTTTGATTGTTGTTTCTTTATCTGTAGAGAAAATTTCACTTTAATTGAGTCCCATCTGTTTATTTTTGTTGTTGTTGTTGTTTCAATTGCCACAGAAGTCTTCTTCATAAAATCTTTCCCCAGGCTGACATCTTCAATTGTTTCCCCACACTTTCATCTAGACTTTTATTGTTTCATGCTTTGGGTTTAAATTTTTTATCCATCGTGAATCAATTTTTATAAGTGGTGAGAAGTACGGGTTGAGTGTCAGTCTTTTACATGCAGTTATCCAGTTCTCCCAGCACCATTTATTGAATAGGGATTATTTTCCCCAGAGTATGTTCTCATTTAGTTTATCAATGACCAGGTGGATGTAAGATCTTAGTTTCATCTCATTGTTTTCTATTCAGTTCCAAATGTCAATGTCTCTATTTTTGTGCCAATACCATAATGTTTAGATCACTATGGCCTTATAGTCTAGCCAAAATGTGGTAGGGTGATACTCCCAGCTTCGTTTTATTACTAATAATTGCCTTGTTTATAGGGGGTTTCTTCTGATTTCATACAAAATGAAGAGCTACTTTTTCCAAATCTTGAAAGTATGATGATGGCATTTTAATGGGGATTGCACTGAATCTGTAGATTGCTTTGGGAACTATAGACATTTTCATAATGCTGATTCTTCTCTGCTATGAGCATGGTATGTTCTTCCATTTATTAATATCTTCTGCTATTTCTTTTTGTAGTGTTCTGTAATTTTCTTTGTTGAGGTCCTTTACCTCTTTTGTTAGGTATATTTATTCCTGGGTATTTCATTTTTATTGAGGCTACTGTGAAGGGAATTGTGTCCTTGATTAACTTCTAATCTTGGCTGTTATTGGTATATACAAATGCTACTGATTTGTGGATGTTGATTTTATATCTCGAGACATTATTGTACTTTTTGATCACTTCCAGGAGTCTTGTGGTTGAATCGTTCGGGTTCTCTAAGTATAAAATCACAACGTTAGCAAAGAATGAGAGTTTGACTTTCTCCGACCCCATTTGGATACCCTTTATTTCCTTCTCTTGCCTGATTGTATTGGTTAGAACTTCCAGCACTATGTTGAGTCGTTGTGGTCATTAAGAACAACTTTGTCTGGTTCCAGTTCTAAGTGGAAAAGCTTTCTGTTTTACTCCATTCAGTGTAATATTAGCTGTGGGTTTGTTGTAGATGGCTCCAATCAGTTTAAGAATTGTGCCACCTATGCCCATGTTCTTAAGTGTCCTAATTATAAAAAGATGCTGACTTTTATAAAATGTTTTTTTCTGTGTCTTTTGAAAGTATAATATAGTCTGTGTTTTTGCTTCTGTTGATATTGTTAATTACTTTTAAGGACTTGTGTTCGTTAAACCAACCTTACATCCCTGGGGTGAAACCTACTTGATGATGATGAAAGATTTTTTATTTTTAATTTGCAGCTGTAATCTATTGGCTAGGATTTTATTGAGAATTTTTGCATCTGTATTCATTACTAAAATTGGTCTGAAGTTCTCTTTTTTAGTTGGGTCTTTTCCTGGTTTTGGTATCAAGGTGATGTTTGCTTCACAGAATGTATTTGGGAAAATTCTTTCCTTCTCAATTTTTTGGAATAAACTCTGCAGCATAGGTATAAGCTCTTCTTTACAGGTTTGATACAATTCTAATGTGAAGCCATCTGGACCAAGGCATTTTTGTTGTTGTTATTGTTGCAGTTGTTGGGAAGAATCAAAAACTGTTCAATCTCAGTTCTTGAAATTGGTCTGTTGAAGAGATCTAATTCTTCTTGTTTAAGCCTAGGGTGAGAGTGCTATTCCAGGTATTGATCATTTCCTCCACGTTGTTAAATTTCTGAGCATAGAGTTTCCTGTAGCATTCAGAGATGATTTCTGTGGCATCTGTTATTTCCCCTTTATTATTTCTGATTGAGATTATTAGAGATTTTACTTTTCTGATTCTAGTTAATCTGGCCGAAGGTTTATTGATATTATTCACTTTTTCAAAAAATCAACATTTAATTTTGTTAATTTTCTGAATGATTCTTTTGTTTTCAATTTTATTAATCTCTGATTTAATTTTGTTTATTTCTTTTCTTCTGCTAGGTTTGGGATTAGATTATTTTTCTTTTCCAGTTGTATAAGATGGGTCATGAAATTGTTGATGTGCTCTCTTTCTGTTTTTTGAAGGTAGGCCTCTAAAGATCATTAATTTCCATGTCTTTGTGTGGGGATATACGTTTTTGCTAGAGTTGAGTTTCACCTTTACAGACTTGTGGTCTGAGATGATACAAGGTATAATTTCTATTCTTTTAATTTTGCTGAGGTTTCATTTGTATCCCATGATGAAGTCTATTTTGGAGTAAGTACCATGTGCTGACAAGAAAATGTATTTTTTTTTAGTGTTGAGATGGTGTGTTGTCTATTAATCCCATTTGTTGTAAGGTCACATTTAAATCCTTTGTATCTTTGTTCAGTTTCTGTTTGAAGAATCTATCCAGTTTTGTCAGAGGAGTGTTAAAATTCCTGGCTATTATGGTGTTATGAGATATCATATTGCTCAAACCCATTAAGGTCTGTTTCATAAATCTGGAAGTATTTAAGTTAGGTGCACAAATATTTAAAATTGAAATGTCTGTCTTCTTCTCATATTGTTCCTTTTTTTTTTTTTTTTTTCAGTTTTTGGCCAGGGCTGGGTTTGAACCCACTACCTTCGGTATGTGGGGCTGGCACCCTGTCCTTTGAGCCACAGGTACCACCCTGTATTGGTCCTTTGATCAGTATAAAGCATCTATCTTTGTCTTTCTTAACATTAGTTGCTTTAAATCCACTAGTATCTGAAAATGAGATTGGAACCTTTCCTTTTTTCTGATTTCCATTTGCATGAAACACTATTTTCTACCCCTTAACCCTGAGTCTTGATTTGTCCTTCAAAGTTAGGTGTGTCTCTCGGAGACAGCATGTGGACAGCTTGTGCTTTTTTATGCAATCAGTCAGCCTGTGCCTCTCTAGTGGTGAATTTAGTCCATTGACATTTATTGACAGAATTGATAAGGATGGTGGAGTTCAATCATCTTACTTTGTGGAAGTCCATTGTGTAGTTTTACCCTTTCCTTCATTGTGGAAGCTAAGTTTTGACCTTTACCTTCTGAGTGTTTACTTTGCTGGTGGTCCATTGTGATAGTCAGTGTTAAGAATAGGCCTATAGAGCTGTCTTGTTGTAGCGAATTTCCTCACTGCTTGTATATCCACAAAAAATATTATTTCTCCATCAGTTTTGAAGCTTAGTTTAATAGGATACAGAATTTGGGGCTGAAACTTGTTTTGTTTATGAATGTTGAAGGTAGATGAGCATGCTTTTCTGGCTTGCAAAGTTCCAGTTGAAAAGTCTGATGTCATCCTAATGATTCTGTCTCTGTCCATTAGTTGGTGCTTATTCCTGGCTGCTTGCAGAATTTTTTCTTTGGACACTTTCATTACAATGTGTCTTGGAGAAGCTCTGTTTGAGTTGAGATGACCTGGGGTTTGATATGCATCTGAAAGAAATGTGTAGGGATCTTATTAAAACTTAGGAAGTTTTCATTCATGATAGTCTCCAGCAGGGCTTCCATTCCATTGGTACTATCTTCTTCCCCTTCAAGGATCCCTATTATTCCTATGTTTGAATGCTTCATGAAGTTTCATAGTTCTCTATGTGACTATTTGGCTTTCTCTCTCTTCTTTCTGTCTGTTTGACTACCTGGATTAACTCAAAATCTTTATCCTCTAATTCTGAGGTTCTTTTTTCTCCATGTCTAAACTATTTTTTATACTCTCCACTGCATCTTTACATTCCCTGATTTTCTCCTTCATTTCCTTAAGCTCTGCCATATCCTTTCTATATAATACATATCTCTCATCTGACTTTTGGTTCTGTCTTTCCATTTTCTTGTCCATTATTTTTATTGTCTTTATCATTCATATTTCATATTCCCTTTCTATCAAATCCATTAAATATTTATAAGGGGAGTCTTCTGCAGTAGCTGCTTCAAGGTCTCTTGGGGGAGTTGCTCTGTTTGGTTTTTCATGTTGCCCAGTTATTTCTATTGTTTCCTCCTCATGTGTTACTTCTACTTGTTCACCTTCTTGTCCTCTTTTTTCTTCTTGCTTCCTTCTTTGCTTTAAATTACTTTGTCTCAGAGCTTAGGTCAAAAGGAAGAGAAGAGTAAAGTGAAAACAAGGAGAAACAAGAGGAAAAGAAACAAAGAAAAAAGAAGGAAAGAGAAAAATAAAAGGAAAAGGAAGGTAGATGAAAGAAAAGAATTGAAGAACAGGAGAGAATGAGGACAGGAAGACAGAGTGAGAGTGAGTAAAGAAATGGTATTGATTGGCATGATGTTCTAGTCACTCCTGTAATTCAAGGATTTTGAGGGGCTGGACTGGGAGGGTTCCTTGAAATCTGGAGCCCCTTAGAACCTGAGCATAGCCAAACTCTTCCTTATCACCAAAACTACAGTAGTCTTTGCTCTTGATGAAAGTAAAGATGAAAGTTAAGAATAAAACCAAACAAACAAATTAGAAAAAACAAAACACAACAAAACAAAATAAGAAAAGCCCAAATAGCCAAAAACTGCAGCACCCTAAGCAATACAGAAAAGAAGAGACAAAAATAAAGAATAAAGAAAGTTAAAAAAAAAAGTAAAAATAAAAATAAACTAAAAAACAAAATTATATATAGAAGTGACCAACTTTAATATATATATATTACAATATGTCACCAAGACACCAGGTGGTGCTAACTTTTTTTTCTTTTTCTTTTTCTTTTTTCTTTTCTTTTCTTTTCTTTTTTTTTTTTTTTTTTTTTTTTGAGACAGAGAACACCAGTAACCTCTGTGGTTCTTATTCCTAACCCTTAGTTGCCTTCAGTGAACACCTGATTGATTCCTCAGCATTCAGACCCTTCTGGGTTGGGATATTAAAAATCTCCAGAATCCTTCAGGGGCAGGTCTCACAGTGTCCCCCGATGACAGTTTCCATGGGGTGTGGGAGTCCCTCAGTCTGTCTTAGGAGTAGCATTCTGATCCCAGCAGGCAGAATTAAGATGACTGTGCTTAGGCTTCTGCTTAGACCTTCTCACGACCTTCCCACAATGGTAGCCTCCTGGCTGCAGAGATCTTCCTAGTATGGCAGACTTGCCAGCCATCAAATTGATGGCAAATCCACTCCAACTGGTATTCAAATCTGGTTGCTGTACACTGTTCTAGTCCACTCACTCTTCTAAGCTTTCCATTTAACTCACAGCTTTCTCCCAAAACCAAAAAATTCTTGAAGGGTCACAATCACTTACCTAAATCATCAGATTTCCAACACTCTGGATCACATGATGTATCCAGGTTACAATCTCCACACTGTGCTCCCTGACTAGGGCTTGAGGCAAGGTTCCCAGGCCAGATATGGCTGGCTTCTCTCTTTTTTCCCCTGTTGTGCTTGGAGAGCTCAGCTGAACAATCCTCCTGTTCCCCCAATCTTTCTCCCCACTCTTGATGCCACAAATTAAGTTATGAATTTAACCAAAGTCATTGTAGAAGTCGCTATTCAATATATGACATAAGTCTATGTTTTCTAGCTAATTTTTTTTTTTTTTGAGACAGAGCCTCAAGTTGTCACCCTGGATAGAGTGCTATGGCATCACAGCTCACAGCAACCTCCAATTCCTGGGCTCAAGTGAGTCTCCTGCCTCCGCCTCCCAAGTAGCTGGGA
>CAUYON010183842.1:0-19114 GCA_963573935.1 Arctocebus calabarensis | reverse complement strand
AGATTTTACCTTGTTGGCTTTGTAGGTAAAAAATTTGCTGTGATTCTTTTAAGCTTAGTATAGTACTCAGGTAAGGAAGAAAAACTCTAAACTCTCGTTGACTTACGAGTAGGGTCTCTTAGTAAGATTTTACCTTTTTGGCTTTATAGGTAAAAAATTTGCTGTGATTCTTTTAAGCTTAGTATAGTACTTAGCTAAGGAAGGAGAACTCTACAAAATTCAACCCCAAGAAGGTATGATAGACTCTATGTAATGAAGACATTATATAGTAGTGATATAATCCATTTATATGGCATTTATTGTTTTGGTTTGGCTGATTTTTATGTTAATAAGGGTATATAGTGTAGTAGTAGAATGATACAAAAAATATCAGAGAAGGGCAGCGTCTGTGGCTCAAGGAGTAGGGTGCTAGCCCCGTATACCGGAGGTGGTATGTTCAAACCTGGCCCTGGCCCAAAAAAAATACATACTGTGTAGACACAGGATGCTTAAAAGCTTGATAGACAATTTGACCTTTTCTGTTCCATAGATTATCTGACTCCAGAAAAAGAACACGTACAGGAAGATCTTGGCCTGCTGCAATACCACATTTGCGGAGAAGAAGAGGTCGTCTTCCAAGAAGAGCACTCCAGACTCAGAACTCAGAAATTGTAAAAGATGATGAAGGCAAGGAAGATTATCAATTTGATGAACTCAATACAGAAATCCTAAATAACTTAGCAGATCAGGAGTTACAACTCAATCATCTAAAGAACTCCATTACTAGTTATTTTGGTGCTGCAGGTAGAATAGCATGTGGCGAAAAATACCGAGTTTTGGCTCGTCGAGTGACACTTGACGGAAAGGTGCAGTATCTTGTGGAATGGGAAGGAGCGACTGCATCCTGACTGTAGGACTGAACATTATGTTCACTGCACTCTCATTTTCTGTAGGTACAGTTCAAAGCCCTGAAGGAGTCTGGCTTTTACTATCTTTCTTAAAAAAAAAAAAAAAGTCAAAAAAATTCAAAAGAGGATGATACTAGCCTTAACATGTACCTATCAATGTTATGGATATTGTCATAAAAAGATATCTTTTAAAAACCAGAACAGAGACTTAATTTTTTAAATCTTAAGATTTGTAGAATGTTTCTAGGGTAGGATATTAAAAATGATTAAAACCCCATGCATGGTGTTAGATAATTTTTCTAATTATTCCATTGAGTCAGTTTTTGTGATTAGTGGTTATCAGAGCAAACAGATCATGTAGATAGCACAAGTATTTGGAGAAACATTGTCTGTTTTGTTACCAAAATGTTGGAAAAAATTTATTTCAATACCTTTTAGATTTCATAAAGTGCAGTGTATATAATGCCTACTGAAAGACTGTAAAATATTGAAATTTTCTTTCAAACAAAGTGTAAAAAATATATTGAGCCTGTAAATTGCTCTGTGACTAGACTTCATTGTCGTCTTAATATATTCTTTGCATGTGCATATATATACACACATGTGTATATATATGTGTGTGATTATGTGACCTATGCAATACAAATTATGGGAACGGGCAGCTTTGGAGTATATATCCCATAATTCTTTTTTCAGGAATAGTTGCAGTATTTACACAGCAGCATTTCTTCTCAGGCTTTTATTGGGTGCTGTTGCTTGCTATGTATGAAGAGAAATGTGTCAGACAAGTTTAGTGTGTTCTGAAGAAGGGTGTGAACAACAGTGTTCATGGGCTTTTAGGATGCTTTTCACTTTCAGTCCTTGTAACTCAGCTGTTCAGTACCTAAAACAAACTCAAGTAATATGAACATTATCTCCTATTAGAAATAACGTTTTCAAGTTTTCATGGCACATTATGATTGTAAATGTCTCTCAGTTTTAATAGTAAGTCTATGGGAGTCCCATGAGGATTCCTGAAATGTTTGTAGTAACTGTTAGTCATGTTTGATCAAGAGTAGTATGAACAAAGTATTTTATTGCACAGGGTTAACAAACAGTATGTCGCCAACTGAGGCTGCTGCTGTTTTATTACAACATTACCTCTTGTTTTTATAAAATGTACCAAGATTTAAATTGATAACTTTATTTTACATGTAAAAAAACCAGTTCTTTTATTACCAGTGTTAGAGTTGTCTTCTGTTTCTTTTTGTTTTGTTTTGTGTGTTTTCTTTTTTAGCCAAAGAGTAAACAGAAGAATTTTCTTATTTGGTGGCTATTCATTTTACTTTTAAAAGTAATTGGTGGATTTTAGACTAAAAATGGGGGAATTTGCCACCAAAATGAAAAATATGTAAAGTGTAGTGATTACAGATTGGTAAAAATATGGGTTAGTACTTATTTATTCCATTAATTGATTATTTGACTGTTGATAAAGAAAGTTGCTTTATTTCTTTAAACATCTTCAAAAGATGATCTTTTCTTGTCACATTGTAGCCAAAAGAAGCAGAGAACTTCGTTGTCCTGCATTTGGTTCCTGGTTGGCCAGGTATAAATGAGCTTTACAAAAGTGCAAATTAAAAACTGTCACTTCTGTTTACCTCCACCAAAACTTGATTTTCCCCTAGCTATTAATTTAAAGTTGCCTTTCCTGCAGCTGCAATATTTTAAATAACACACAGAGTTTGTGTTGATTTTTGAATGTTTGTTTATATCTAGGGGTAATGAAAAATGTAAATCCCGTGTAACCTTATTCACTCCACCTGTATCATATTATTTCATTTTCCCCAGAGTCCTTTAATTCTAACTGAACACCAGCAGTATTTTTAGAGATTTTCTTTAACCTACTTTGAAGACGATTTATCAAGCTGAACTGTCTTTAGACGTAATTATTGTGAATGTCTGTTTTATTTTATCTTGGTGGTTCACATGGCTCTGATGTTCAGTTTGTATTTTTGGAATTGCTTTACTTAGAATTAAAACAGACCAACATTAAATGTGTGTATTTTTAAAAGAGCTAATGAGTTTTGCTTCTGTATTTGCTTGAAAATACACACTAGTGCAGTAGTTTACTGCTTTTATTTAGCTAGGGAGGTAAGGATTTTCCAGTTGTGCTAATATGTTCACTTGAATTAATCTTTATGAAATATTTGCTTTCATTTTCCTCTTGTTCTCCTATAATATTAATAATTGTTGCATGTTCATCTTAAACGGTCTTTTAAAAAATAAACTATATTTAGCCAGCTTGCACACTTTTATATTTCAAAGACAGTATATCTCTATCTACCTTGTTCCCAAACTTCAGAAAAATTTACACTTTCCAACTATTTTCTTTTTACTTACATAGATGGTGTCAGGGTTTACACAAAAGGATTTCTTATTTTTTCTTAAAAAACTTTACCCCAGCCTATAGAAATAAAAGATGTAGAAATAATACACTGTATTCATTTTAATTTCATTTTCTTCAAAACACATTTTTAGGTAGCCTGGTACTAAATGATAAACATAGGTCACAAAACTAGAGCAAAATATAAGCTATTGGAGTTATTTTATAAATTCTAATATGAGGGGATAAAGCCACATCTTGAAGGATATAATTCTACATGTTGAACAGAAGTGGATGTTCACTGATAGTGACAGTTGAGGGTATCCTTCTTGTCCCCTTTTGCAAGTACGCATGTTTGGTTTCTATCATTTATGTTCAGAAGATTTCTGATCAGTGTTGTGGCTAGAACTACCTCTGTTTTGGGCTACTTTATTGAGTCTATACTAAGTACTATTAAATTTTGGTTGGAATATGGTCTGACTTAAATAGTTCTACCAGACTGTTTTATAACGTGTTTTTGGAGTTGAATGAGGTTGTGATAGCAATGGAGGTGCTTGTGCACTATTAGGAAATAATTTTTTTTTTAAAGTGCCCTGTTTGTGTGGGAAAAGTTTTCTTCTTAATCATATTTGAATACCTCAGTGAATACATAAACTCCCCAGTCTCCTTTGGTTTCTTCTGTGTCAGTTGATCAGTCTTGTTCTTTCCTAGGGAAAATAGAAATGTGACAGTGAAATGTAAAATAACAACTTCATGTAATCATGGGTACTTTTCTACTTGGTCACAATTAGTAAACCAGATGTCTGATATAAATTTGGAGATGGAGAACTTGTGGAAGCAAAGTGATTGACAGGTATAAATTTATAACTTTTAAGTTATATCAAAATGTCTTTCAGTGATAGCTGGATCAAAATATTATGCTGTCAAATTTTAAAATTAGAAAAAGATTACAAATTATCAGTAACTAGCTTACTCTTTTTTATCTTCCCTACCCTTTATTTTTACCCAGCAAAATCCCTCTTTGCTAGCTCCCCTTGCATTTTGTCTTTGTTGGAGAAGAAGAGTATACAAACTGGATTCCTAAAACTTCTCACTTGTCCAGCATCTGCAAGGAATGTGATTTGTCTGTCAGGATAACTTTCTAGTACTGGATTTAAGGAAGCAAACAAAGGAATAAAACTTTACATAAGATAAAGTATATTTTTAGATAAAAATATATTGGCTTTAAAATCATTAGTCTACTTTCTGTACCTTGTAAATACTAAAAGGTTTTCAATCTCTCTTTTTTCCTGCCCTATGACATGCATTGCTAGAGTATGTGTTAATGTCCCTAAATGGGCAAAAATTTGTTTGGGTGGGGGTGGGCGTGAGTGACAACAAAACCCTTCAGAGAGTTTTTATCCCTCCAAAGGTCAATCTTACTGACAAAGATATTTATTCCTTACTATTTAATTACTCTCATTGAGTTTTCTTAAGTATCACATTAATGTCTTTGGCACTGAGTTCATTGAATGTAGGCAGAGTAGTGTAAGATCAGTGCTATGTATGAAACCATGTAAATGGTTGACTGTGTTTTGGAGAATTGATTGCTTAATCTGAAAACACATAATGGCCGAAAACACTGTGGCTCATGCCTGTAATCCTAGCACTTTGTGAGGCCAAAGTGAGAGGATCACTTGAGACCAGGACTTTAAGACCAACCTAGGCAACATAGTGAAAAATAAGAAAATTAGCCAGAAGTGGTGGCATGCATCTGTAGTCCCAGCTACTCAGGATGCTGAGGCAGAAAGGTCCCATGAGCCAGGAGTTTGAGGCTGCAGTGAGCAATGTTGTGTACCACTGTCCTGTAGCCTGAGTGATAGACTGAGACATTGTCTCAGAACAAAAACAAAAAGAACCAAAGAAAAGATTTTTAATTTTTTCTGATGTTTCATTTTTGCTGGAAAGTAGTCTTATATTTTGCTTGTTTTTTCATTTGTATTTTTTCAAGGGAAAAGGTTTTGCTCTCACCCAGGCTAGAGTACAATGACAAGGGAACAATCATAGCTCATCGCAACCTCAAATTTCTGGGTTCAAGCAATTCTCTAGCCTCAGCTTCCGGAGTAATTAGGACTGCCAGCACACCCAGCTAATTGTTTTTATTATTTGCAGAGACTGGGTCTCCATTGGTGTCCAGGCTGGTTGTCTCTAATTCCTGGGCTTGAGAGATCTTCCTGCCTCAGAATCCCAGGGTCCTGAAATTACAGCCATGAGCCCCTCTGTCCAACCTGTAGATAACATCTTTGAATGATTTTGAAAAAAACTTATTACAGAACGGGCATAGTGGCTCATGCCTGTAATCCTAGCACTCTGGGAGGCCAGGGCAGATGGATTACTTGAGCTTAGGTGTATGGAGACCAGCCTGAGCAAGAGCGAGACCATGTCTCTAAAAAATAACCAGGCCTTGTGGCAATGCATGCAGTCTGTGCTACTCGAGAGGCTGAAACAAGAGGATCACTTGAGTCCAATAGTTTGAGGCTACTATGAGCTGTCACTCTATGGTACTCTCAAGGGCAACAAAGTAAGACTATCTCAAAAATTATATAATAAAAATTGAGAATTCATTACATTGCTATTACGTATTTATGTGCATCACTAGTTTGCATATGTAAATCAATACATTATAATTTAAGTAAATTCATAAAAGTATTCCAAGTATAGGTATGTACTTAAATAAGTTAATAAGATCCAGGATTAGTAATATATCTTAGTGTAGATTATAATCAGTTTTAATCAACCTACTACTATTAATAGTAATGTAAGGTTAAAAAAAAATGTTTTTTTTAACACAGTGTCTCACTCTGTTACCCAGGTAGGGTTGCATTGACATCATCATAACTCACAACAACCTGAAACACTTGGGCCCCAGTAATCCTCCTGCCTTAGTCTTCTGAGTAGCTACACCGTGGATGTCCAGCTACTTTTTCTATTTTTAGAAGAGAGGGGTTCTTGCTCATCACAAACTCCTGAGCTCAAGCAGTTCTCCCACCTTGGACTCCCAGAGTGTTAGGGTAAGGTAATTTTTTATATATAGAATTTGAGACAGTAATAAGCAGATAAGAAATTTGTGAGAGGTAGCCTGAAAGACAAACTTTTTTCTTCAAGGAGATGCAGAAATTTAGGAGAAATGAAACTTGCTGACGGGGAATGGGAAAACCTATTGGTTTATCTTAAGACTGTGGAAGCACTATCTTGGTTTTTGTATTCTTTTGTTACCAAGTCCCTTCCAAAATTCAAGAGCATGTTCTATATCAAGTCCATTGATAAGATTTTTAACAGTAATTTTGGATAATATAGCTTAGATTTTCTGCTTTATTTTAACTTGATATAAATTTTCTAATGAAGAATTAATGTCATTAGTGCCCCATCTGGATATTCGGTAAACCCTAGTTTGATCTTTAAGCAACTTTTAAACAAATTGAAGACTAGAAACATTAAAAATACCTTTTTATTAAAGGATTTTCTAAAATGTATTAAATTTTACATGCTTTTATAAACACCATTTTCATATTAACCTTTCCTACTAAGGTAATATGAACATTCATTCTGTGAACATTCATTGGTTCTATAATACAGTGGTAGTCAGGCACTCACGGCAATCTAAATTTGGGTAGGGAAATCTTGTCCTACTCTTAATGATATAGGCTAGGCAAGGTGGTGCTTTTATATTTGCTTTACACTTACTTTTTGTGGGAGTCTCCCTGTTAGGTGTCATTTATTCACAGTACATTGTGTGGCTTTCCCTTCTCTCATTAATCATGTTTCCTCTTCTAAACATTCTTAATTTGGTATTGATTGGAAAGAATTGAAGCAAGACTTTGTGAGACAAGTAGTCACAAAGAAGTTTTAACTTTGTATTGCAGTATAAGTGAGGATTTCGAGAGCAATTTACTTTTCACAAAAAGTAAATGACTTTCAATATTCTCTAGAAAAAGATTTTTTTTAATTTTGTTTTTCTTGTTTTCTAAAATCACTTTTATGAAATATAAGTGATTGAGATTTTTAGAAAATCTGGATAATTGAGATGTAACTGTTACATAGGATAGAGTAAGTTGATAATTTTTTACCTCTTTAATTGTCTTAACTTTCCTAACACACTTCGAGGCACAAACTGCCTGGGAGAAAATGGCAGCATGGTCTTCTGTTAACCTGGTTGGCGGAGTGAAACTACTGCTAGAATTGGTAATGTATTCCATATCTTATGAGAAAGAAGAAATAGTGTCACATAAGAATAGGTACCATTTTTAGAGAACAGCAAACTGATTCAAGGTGGTTTTATGACATGTACATATATTTAGTAGACATAAAAGAAGCCCGAGAATATTCCCATTACTTTCTAGGTTAAATGAATACAAGAATTGTTATTTTAGTTATTTGATTAAGTTGTTAGTACTGAAATTGTTTATCTGCAGTTAAAATGTCAAGCTTCAAAGGATCACGGTTAATTTCTTTCTTTCCTTTTTTTTTTTTCTGTTGATGTTGTTGAGACAGAGTCCCACCTTGTGCCCCTAAGCAGAGTGCAGTGCTGTCCTAGCTCACTGCAACCTCAGACTCAGGCTGTGGGCATCCCGCTGCCTTGACTTGCAGAAGCCACTGGGGTTATAGGTGCTCACCTTGGTGCCTGGCCGGGTTTTTTCATGAGTCAGGATCTCACTCTCGCTCAGGCAAGTCTCAAACTCCTCAGTTCAAGCAATTCTCACTCCTCAGCCTCCCACAGTACTGGGATTATAGGCATGAGCCATCATGACCGGTTCACAGTTAATTTCTAACAATAATATTTATTTTCCCAAATTCATGTAATAATGTTTGTTAGTTAAATTTGGTTTGTTTCATGATTTTGGCTAAAATAAGGAAAATGTGTAAAATTAAGATAATCATACTGGTTATTGCCTTTATATGGAAGGTATCACTTAATATTTTTCAGTAGGGTCAGTCTCTTGATAATTTTGAGATAATTAAAAAAAAACTTTTAAGACATAGTCTAGCTTTGTCTCCTGGGCTAGAGTGCCATGGCCTCAGCCTAGCTCACAGCAACTTCAAACTCCTGGGCTCATACATCCCTCCTAATTTTTCTGCTTTTAGTAGAGACAGGGTCTTGCTCTTGTTCCAGCTGATCTTACACTCACAACCTCAAGCAATTCTCCTACTTTGGCTTTCCTGAGTGTTAGGATTATAGGCATAAGCCTGTCCTGATTTTTGAAATTTTCAAAAATTTGAAAATATTTTTAGAATAATTACCAGACTCAAGCGCTTTAAATAATTTACCTTCATCTTGGAATACTTTGTATGTTGTCATTCATATTATAATCAGGTTTACCTGCTAATTAAAGATGTTAGTTTTTATAGATAGCCCAATTAAGAAAAAATTTATATTTGGAATTTGAAGGCTTTATTGGTTCAAGCTGATGCTGAAGTTATTTTTATATTCCTTTAGTATACTATGAAGTTAAGTATATTTGCATAACCTTAGAAAAAGTATAAAAGTAAAGGGAAGCACTATATTAAAATTCTTTATAGAGAATTAACAAAATATAGAGCTATGTCTAGTATTAAGTTATATTCACCATAAGCTGTATGGGGAAACTTCACCATTAAGAACAACATTAAGGGCTCGGCGCCTGTGGCTCAATGGACTAAGGTGCCAGCCACATACACCTGAGCTGGCGGGTTCAAATCCAGCCTGGGCCCCGCTAAACAACAATGACAGCTGCAACCAAAAAAAGGGCCGGGCATTGTAGCGGGCGCCTGTAGTCCCAGCTACTTGGCAGGTGGAGGCAAGAGACTCGCTTGAGCCCAGGAATTGGAGGTTGCTGTGAGCTGTGATGCCATGGCACTCTATCCAGGGTGACAGCTTGAGGCTCTGTCTCAAAAAAAAAACAACAACATTAAGAATTATATGGGGCGGTACCTGTGCCTCAAGGAGTAGGGCACCGATCCCATATGCCAAGGGCAGTGGGTTCAAGCCCAGCTCTGGTCAAAAACTGCAACAACAACAACAACAAAAAATTGTATTTTAGTGAGAAAACACTATAAAATAGAACTTTATTCACCATGATTCTTTTTAGAAGTAGCACAATTTTTTTTTTATTATAGCCTATATGGGTCTTGTATCTTCTAAAATTGTATACTTTTAACATAAGACATTTTATATCGAAAGATTCATCACCCGTATAGGCAAAATACGTTTTAAATAAAATTTAAATCTTAACATCATTATTGGTATTATTTCTAAAGGTAATTTCTTTGTCTGTGGCTTTACTAGCAAGGTGTTTGTATTAGTTCCCTGGTACTGCAGTAACAAGTTACAACAAACTTGGTGGCATAAAACAACAACTATCTGTCTTTTGCAAAAATTGCAGTGGGGGCAAGCTTGGTTCTTTCTAGAGGCTAGGAGGGAGATCTATTCCTTGCCTTTCTTTTTATGGCTTCTCTTTGTAGCCAGTAATCCTTGGGCACATCAGTCTCTGCCTCCATCTTTATGCAGACTTTCCCTATTCTCTTAATAAGGACAGTAGTCATTGCATTTGAGGTCTTCCCTAAATCTACGATGATCTCATCTGCTAAAACCTTGTTTCCAAAAAAGGACAGGTATTGGAGGGTTAGGACTTGGATGTATCTTTTAGGGGGGTAGAAGTCAATCCACTTCAGTATCGTTACAGGACATTTTTATGGTATACTTCAGTTCTTTTGAAAATGGCTTATATGTAAAATTTTGTGTAGTTATATTGTGTTTATTCAAATTCAGCAGTCATATTTTGAATGCCTATAAGTTGTCATGAAAAGAGAGAGAGAGAGAGGAAAGATGAGGAGCCTTGCTCTGAGGTTTTTTTTTTTTTTTTTTTTTTTTTTTTATTTGATACAGTCTCACTTTGTCAGTCTCTGTAGAGTGATTTAGTGTCATAGCTCACTGCAACCTCCAATTCTTGGGCTTAAGCAATTCTCTTGCCTCAGCCTCCCAAGTAGCTGGGACTATAGGTGCCCACCATAATGCCTGGCTATTTTTAGAGATGGGGTCTCTGTCTGAGGCTGGTCTCGTACCTCTGAGCTCAGGCAGTCCACCCGCCTTGGCCTCCCAAGTGCTGGGATTACATTGAGACAATGTAAGACATTGTGAGACATTGTGCTTGCCTTGTTCAGAATTCTTAAAGATGGAGACATGCATATAACTAAATTTGAGTTGAAATGAGATAATGGCTGTGGTACAAAATTACTTAGGAAGGACTTGTTAAAGTGAATTACAGGCTCGGCGCCTGTGGCTCAGCGGGCTAAGGCGCCAGCCACGTACACCTGAGCTGGCGAGTTTGAATCCAGCCTGGGCCCGCCAAACAACAATGACGGCTGCAACCAAAAAATGGCCGGGCATTGTTGCGGGCGCCTGTAGTCCCAGCTACTTGGGAGGCAGAGGCCGGAGACTCGCTTGAGCCCAGGAATTGGAGGTTGCTGTGAGCTGTGATGCCACAGCACTCTATCCAGGGTGACAGCTTGAGGCTCTGTCTCAAAAAAACAAAAGTGAATTACATTGATTTTGATTTTACGATGATAAGATTTTGATAGGCAAAAATAGATAGTATAAGAAACAGCACAAATAAACTTAAAAAGGTAGAATTGGGGGGGTGAGGTTGAAGGTATTGTCTATGGAATGGTATAGTCTTGGGAAGCTATGACATAAATATGAAAAATTAAGTAACACTTTAAAAGTAGATGACTACATGTATCCAAATATGTGCTATATTGCTGGAGAAATGAGGTAATGATTTGTACAGCAGTGTTAGGCTGTGTTGTGAAGGATGGTTAGCTTGAATAGATAAGGGATCAGTACACAGGTTCAAGAATAGGATTGTGCTGAAAAATATAAAAATTACTGGAAAGGCTGCGTCTTTCAGTGGAGAATCTGCTGCCATGTTTCTGGCAGAGGTGAAGAAGTTAATTAGGGAGAAAAGATATCATCCAAAACAATGAAAGTCTTCAATTGCAGTGAAAGCAGTTTACTCTAGAAGATGGTCAATAGAACCTACATTTATAAAAGTGGAGGGGAAGCCCCAGGGCATAAAACATTGAAGGGCAGATTAACTCTGGTACCATTTAGTGATACTGCAGTGTTTATGATAAGGCCAAGCATAGTGTACAGAGTGAAGAACCTAGGGACTCTCATAAATAAAACCAAAAAAATTGCTTTGGTTTTGGCAACATAATCAAAAGGTGGATGACACCCATCTTTCTTATGGAATGGTTGTATCACTGCTTCATTCTGGAAGTGGAGAAATAGTTGAAGAGTTGGAATTTAAAGTATTAATAATAGTGCATCTAGCCATTCTGAATCTGAATTTGCTATGAAAAAACATTTATAAAAATACAATGTCACTGCTTCAGTTTGACTTTATATAGTTTGTGAAGGCCCCATTCACTTCCCTAATATATGATCACATTTGATCAGTATTGATGTAGACCCTAATCTGGACATAATGCAGTGCTGGAAATCATTCACTATTGCCAGCAATTAACATCAAAGCTGCGGTGCCTGCTGGGAAAACTAAGGAATGAAGTCATGAATCATTTTAAAGGCTTTTCAAGGATGAGTGGAGAAATAAAAAAACATCATTCACAGCAAGATGAATTGGTGGAGAAAGCTCTGCTGATAAGCTTGATGAAGCAGTGGAAGAACATATTGAAGGCCTGAGAAGTGGTAACAAATGAGGAATTAGAACTGGTTAAGTAATGTACAGAGACCAGGGGGAGATAAAGAAAAAGTTGAAGCAGAGCCAGCAATGATGTTACCAAAATTTGCTGAAATGTTTTGAATTTGATAGGCATTAAATGACAAAGTTATGGGGTGGTTCCTGTGGCTCAGTGGGTGGGGCACTGTCCCCATATACCAAGGGTGGCGGGTTGGAACCTGGCCCTGGCCAAACTGCAACAAAAGAATGGCTGGGCGTTGTGGCGGGCGCCTGTAGTCCCAGCTACCCAGCAGTTTGAGGCAAGAGAATCGCCTAAGCCAAGGAGTTGGAGGTTGCTGTGAGCTGTGTGATGCCACGTCACTTACCGAGGGTGATAAAGTGAGGCTCTGTCTCTATCAAAATAAATAAATAAAAGACAAAGTTACGGAATGTGATCCTTAGATGGAATATAGCATTAAAGTCACCCATGTGATCACTGAAGGATCACCACAATGCTTTGATGAGTTAAAGAGATAAAGTCTGATTACAATGTTCTTCCAAAAGGTTTCAGCAAAAACAAAACAAACAAACAAACAAAAAAAAGCTATTGAGGCTCTCCAACTGTTGACATTGTCTGCACCTACATCTGACCATTGACATCTTCATGGTTTGATGAGTCAGGATGACCTGAAGCAAACTACTGACGACCTCACTTCATCTCATACTGCAGGCATTGTAACATCTCACAGCCTCACAAGAAGGGTGAGTACAGTACAATGAGATCTTTTGAGAGAGAGCACATTCACATACCTTTTATTACAGTATATTGTTATAATTATTTTATTCTCTTAATGTACCTAATTTGTAAACTTGATCATAGGTAATGTATGCATAGGAAAAGACATAGTAGATACAAGGTCTGGTACCATCTGCAGTTTTAGCCATCTACTGTGGGTCTTTGAATGTATCCCCCAAGGATAAGGGTGTTCTATTACGGGGGGGAAAAAGTGTGAAGTAGGTAAGATTACCACCTCCCCCCGCCCCCAATACTATTCTTTTTGCAGGGAAGATAAGAATGTATACTCTAATTTAGCTATTTAAAGCTGTCAGAGTGGCAAGAAGTTTTAAAGAGGTGAGAGATTACCTTTGCCTGAGTATGGAGGACATACAGAAAAAAATGAATTATTAAGGGAAGAAAATGTAAAGAGAATTTAAATTGTAGCATGAATAATAGGGACTTTCAGAGAAGTGAGGATGTTGAGGCATTCTAGGGTGAGAAAGAATAAGCAATCTCAAGTGCACACACAGAAAAGGAAGGTTAAGTTTGGACAGTATGTAGCATGGGTAAGACTGAAAATGATCTGGATTCTAATGAGCCAGAATGCTATGCTCAGGTGTGTTTTAGGAAGATTAATTCAACACTAGTACTTAGGAAGGATTAGGAGGGAAAAAATAGGTGCAAAAGCTAGTTAGGGATAATCAAATTTTGGTAAATTTGAAGTAATAGAAGCAACAGGAATGTTGAGAATATGTAAGAGGGTAATACAATTAGGAGATTAGTTGATAGTACTGAGCAGGTAAGGGGGTCTTTAAATTTCATGGATATGATAGGCTAATGTTATTAAGGGGAAAAGAAGGCGAATAGGCCTGTTCAGAGAACAGGAAGGAAGGAAAGTGAATTTGGCAGGAATAAAAGGTTGATGCTTGAAAGTAATGGGAAAAGTAGTTACGGAAGTAGAATACAACTGGATTATGGAAAGTCTTAAATACTATAGTTATTAATAGCCGTGGTTTCTGCCAGGCATTTTACAAAAGCTTTTTTCTTTTGGAAACAGTCTCATTATGTCGCCTTTGGTATAGTGCCATGACATCACAGTTCACAGTAATCTCAAACTCTTGGGCTTAAGCAATTCTCTTATCTCAGCCTCCCAAGTGGGGCTACAGGCACCTGCCACAAATGCCTGGCTGTTTTTTTTGTTTTGTTGCAGTTGTCATTGTTGTTTAGCTGGCCCAGGCTGAGTTTAAACCCGCAAGCCTTGGTGTGTGTGTTACGGCTGGAGCCGTAACAACTATTCAACGGGCACCAAGCTGATATTCCAAAAGTTTCTGTTTTTTATTATTAAAAACTTGTTCTTCACCCCTCCCTCCCCTTTCTTTTAAGGGACGGGGCTGTCTGGAGTACAGTATGACAATTACAGCTCACTGTAGCCTTGGACAGGGCTCAAGAGGTCCTTCTGCCTAAGCCACCTGAGTACCTGAGATTACAGGTATATGCTACCATTCCCAAATAATTTAAAACATTTTAGAGATGAGGTCCCCCTGTGTTTCCTGCAGTGGTCTTGAACTCCTGCTCTCAAACAATCTTCCTTCCTCAGCCTCTCAAGCAGTTGGGGCTACAGAGATGAGCTACTGTTGACTTCTTCACCCTTTTAAAAGTAGAAATCCAGATTTCTTCATAGTGGTACTAAAGCAGATATGCAGAGAATTTTTCTGTCTTGCAAATTTATAGGTAGAAATAATGCTGAGCAGATTTAAGATACTAGCTGAAGAAAAAAAGGTGTTTTTTTTTTTTTGATACAGAGCCTTAAGCTGTCACCCTGGATAGAGTGCTGTGGCATCACAGCTCACAGCAACCTCCAATTCCTGGGCTCAAGTGAGTCTCTTGCCTTCGCCTCCCTTTTTTTTTTGTTTGCAACTGTTTTTGTTGTTTGGCGGGTCCGGGCTGGATTCGAACCCACCAGCTCAGGTGTACATGACTGGCGCCTTAGTCCGTTGAGTTACAGGCGCTGAGCCAGAAAAAAAAGTATTAAAACAAGAGAAGAGATCTTTTATCAACTGGTTTTGCCCAAAATGAAAAAGTTTTACTATTTCTAACTGTGATGCAAAAATATTGTTCAATGAAAGAATTCAGACAATGCAAAACTATTTAAGATTCTGAATAGGCCTCCCAGTCCTGCAGTCTAGAGATAATGGTAAATAGGTCTTAGCCTTATAGACTTTTTATCTGTTCCTACTTGTTTTTACTGAAAAAGGATCGTTCATGTTTTGAAACCTCACTTTTTACTTAATAATGAACAGTGTGTGGCTGGGCTCGGTGGCTTATGCCTGTCATCCTAGCACTTAGGGAGCCTGAACCTGGAGGATCGCTTGAGGCTAGGAGTTTCAGACCAATGAGAATAACGTAGTAAGATCCCCAGCTCTACCAAAAATAGAAAAATTAGCCAGGCATGGTGGTAGTCCCCGCTTCTCCAAAGACAGAGGCAGATGGATTTGACTGAGCCCAGGAGTTTTGAGGTTTCAGTGAGCTTTGTTGATGCTACTGCACTCTAGTCCCAGCAACAGAGTAGGACCCTGTCCAAAAATAAAACCAAACCCCCCCAATTTAAAACATAAAAACAAACAAAACAATGTGCCTCACCTTATTAAAAATACTGTGTCCTATGTAGAAGTGACATGTTCTTTACCTTGGAAGTCTAGTAGCGGGTTTGTATACCTTAATTACAATATATTGTGTCCATGCTTTGAGAGGGAAATTTACTGGGAACACATAGAAGAGAGACACAAGAGAGGCACCACCTCAATTTGAGGAATCTGGCAGAACAAACTGAACAATGAATGACAAAGCTGAGGGCTGGAAAAATACATAGTTATCAATATTTGTCTCTAGGTTATACTGTCAGCTCTGTAAGGTCCTTTATATTCTTTGCTTTTGTGTTCTCCCAAGTACTGGACACATTTCAAAAATTTCTTACTCTAAAAATTAAACCCCCTTGGATATGTTGTGACAAATACAACAAGGATTAGATGTGATGGGACATTGCATCTTGTGTGCAATACTTGGGTACTTTGGGGGGCCAAAGAGGAAATGTTTGGTACTACATAAACCATCTGCATGTCGTCTAGCCTTCTATTCCCCAATCTGAATGAACTGTTCTTTGTTCATTCTATTTTACCGTTTAGCCAAGGTATGATTACATTTGTTTTAAATTTATATCCCTTTGACATTTAAGAATTTACAGAAGTTAGTTTATATTATACATATGTAATTATGCTTCTAATTGCGTGTGTATACCTTAATTTTGAGATCTTTTATGGCAAAAAGACTTTGCTACCCTTATGGGTGAAGGAATCAATCATCCTGTGTTCCAGATTTTCTTTACACCTGCAGTCATGATTGTCCACTGAAAAGTCAACCCTTTAAAAAAATCAAGAATAGCTTCTCTGTTCAGATTTATTTGGGAAATACATATGTGTGAATTTCTTCGTAGCTGCTATGATATGCTTCAACATAGTCTAACCTTGGCACAGTATTTTAGAATATGGAATTGTTTAAACAAGGAAGAGATCGACTCTTCCTTATTTCATATTTCATTTAAAAATGATCAGGCAAATCCATTCTTAAAGTACCCTTAAAATACAGTATTTCACCTTTTAAACTTTAATAGCCAAAATCTTAAGAATTGAACTAGTACCTAAAAGGATATTTAGTTTTTCATTGAGATTATTTTGGTTTTCATATTAGGAAATTGAATTTTTACTCATTCAGAAATAATTTATATGCCAACATACTAATGTCTGTTTCAGCTATAAAATACTTCTGACCTGCATTTTACATGTGTGACCACCACAATTAAAATACAAACCTGTTGTATCGAAAGGCTCCTTGTATCGCCACATTCTCCTTCCCTCCTTCCTTAATACCTGGTAATCACTAATGTCCCCCTCTCTATAGATTTATTTTAAGACTGTTACCTAGGGTGATGCCTGTGACTCAAAGCAGTAAGGTACCGGCCTCATATCCCAGAGGTGGAAGGTTCAAACCCAGCCCTGGCCAAAAACTGCGCACGCACACACATACACAAAGAATGTTACCTAAACAGAATCATATCAAGTGTAAACTCTTAAGGTTTGTTTGTTTGTTTGTTTTAACTCTTAAGGTTTTTTGACTAAGGATAATTTCCCTTGAAGTCCATCCAGTTTGTTGCATGTATCAATAGTTCCTTTTTATGGCTATATAGAATTCTGAGATATGGATATACTAAGTTAACAATTCACTCTAGTTGAAGGACATTTGGGTTGTTTCCAGTTTTTGGCTATTACAAATGAAACTGCTATGTACATTTGTGTTCAAGTTATTATTTGAACATAAGTTTTCATGCCTCAGGGATAAAGGTCCAAGAGTACAAATACTGGGTTTCATACATATATGTAACATACACGTAATATATATAGGAACACACACATATGTACAGGGTGTTCGTAAAGTTCGTGTGCAATTTAAAATTTAAATTGTGTTCTAATGTACTATGATATGCTATTTTAATATATACACACATGTGTATATATGTATGTGTATGCATGTCTAATTTTATATTTTTTCAGAGTAGCTCTATTTCATAACTTAAAAGTAACATATGAGGGATCCATTTAATCCAGTTTCCTTTGCATCCTGGCAGACAGCTCCAGAATTTCTTTTGAAGTTCTTGTCTCTTGTTTTTGGGTTTCTTCTACAAATGGCATTACTTCCTTTGAGAATTGAAATCAAGGGTAGAAAGGTTAGGTTTAGTCCAACCTTCTATTTGATACTGGATGTAGAAGCAATTCCCTTTAGGATGTTTATCATCTTTGAGACTTCAGGTTTGAGGAATAGTATCTTTCTTTACGAAGAAGTTTTTAGTAGTTTGGATAACTGATTCTTATTGTTCATTTCACTGCTTCTGTTTCTTCCTACTTTATTTAGAAGGCATATTAATAAATGTAAGCCTGTTTTTGTTTCTATTTTAACAGGCTTAGATCTGTTTTTGTTTCCCTGATACAAAATTATTCAGCTTTTTATTAATTAGCACCTTAGAAGAAACAAAGAAGATAGATGAGGTAGTAGAACCAGGATAGCTCCCTAGACAAACACAAAGGAACAAAGGCAGACAGGGCTCAGGAAACCATCTGAGCACGGGGACAGGCTTAGATTTATTAATATGCCTTCTGTAGTGAAATGACAGGGTTTTTAAAATTATTTATTTTTGAGACAGTCTTTGTCACCCTTGGTAGAGTACAATGGCATCACAGCTCACAGCAACCTCAGACTCTTGGGCTTAAGCGATTCTCTTGCCTCAGCCTCCCAAGTAGCTGGGACTACAGGTGCCCTTCACCACGCCTGGCTATTTTTTTTGTCGTTGTTTAGTAGACCCTGGCTAGGTTTGAACCCACCAGCCCTGGTACACATGGCTGGCACCCTAACCATTGAGCTACAGGTGCCAAGCCATGACAGGGTTTTTTTTGTTTTGTTTTGTTTTTGAGACAGAGCCTCAAGCTGTCACCCCAGATAGAGTGCTATGGCATCCCAGCTCACAGCAACCTCTAATTCCTGTGCTCAAGCGAGTCTCCTGCCTCTCCCTCCAAGTAGCTGGGACTACAGGCACCCGCCACAACGCCTGGCCATTTTTTGGTTGCAGCCACCATTGTTGGCGGGCCCGGGCTGGATTCGAACCCGCCAGCTCAGGTGTAGATGGCTGGCGCTTTAGCCTGTTGAACCACAGGCGCCAAGCCTATGACAGGGTTTTTTTGTTTTGAATGTTGTCATATTGTGCCATTAATTCAAGATTAGTGAAAAACTCCAAGTTTTATCCCTGCCCAGCATTTTCTTGTTAACAATGTAGGGATCTTGCAGCCCAGTTCATAATTGCTAAGTCATGGAAGAAGCCCAAGTGCCCATTGACCCACGAATGGATTAATAAACTTTGGTACCTGTACACCATGGAATATTATGCAGCCTTAAAGATGGAGATTTTACCTTTTTCGTGCTTACATGGATGGAGCTGCAACATATTCTTCTTAGCAAAGTATCTCAAGAATGAAAGAAAAAATATCCAATGTACTCAGCACTACTATGAAGCTAATTTAAAGGTTCCATATTAAGACTATAACTCAACTGTAGCACAAGAATACGGGAAGGAGGGAAGGGGGAAGGTTGGGATTGAGGGAGGGTAATTGGTGGGGCCACACCTACAGTGCATCTTAGAAGGATACAGGCGGAATTTACTAAATGCAGTATACAAATGTCTTCATACAATAACTAAGAAAATGCCATGAAGGCTATGTTAAACAGTTTGATGAAAACATTTCAGATTGCATATGAAACCTGCACATTGTACCCCTTGATTGCACTAATGTAC
>CAUYON010183840.1:0-21280 GCA_963573935.1 Arctocebus calabarensis | reverse complement strand
GATATAATATTGCTCAGACTGAGGAAGGTCTGTTTCAAGAATCTGGGAGCATTTAAGTTAGGTGCATAAATATTTAGAATTGAAACATCTGGCTTGGCACCTGTGGCTCAATGGGCTAAGGTGCCAGCCACATACACCTGAGCTGGTGGGTTCGAATCCAGCCCAGGCCCGCCAAACAACAATGACGGCTGCAGCCAAAAAATGGCCGGGCGTTGTGGTGGGTGCCTGTAGTCCCAGCTACTTGGGAGGCAGAGACAAGAGACTCACTTGAGCCCAGGAATTAGAGGTTGCTGTGAGCTGTGATGTCATAGCACTGTATCCAGAATGACAGCTTGAGGCTCTGTCTCAAAAAAAAAAAAAAAAGAAAGAAACATTTGTCTTGTTGCCTGTGGCTCAAGTAGCTAAGGCTCCAGCCACATACACCTGAGCTGGCAGGTTCGAATCCAGCCTGGGCCCGCCAAACAACAATGACGGCTGCAACCAAAGAATGGCCAGGCATAGTGGTGGGCGCCTGTGGTCTCAGCTACTTGGGAGACAGAGGCAGGAGAATTGCTTGAGCCCAGGAGTTTGAGGTTGCTGTGAGTTGTGATGCCACGGCATTTTACCCAGGGTGACAGCTTGAGGCTCTGTCTCAAAAAAAAAAAAAAATTCTAGAATTGAAACATCTTCTTGTATTTTTCCCTTGATCAATATAACGTGACCAACTTTGTCTTTTTTTTTTTTTTTGAGACAGAGCCTTATGCTGTCACCCCGGGTAGAGTGCAGTGGCATCACAGCTCACAGCTACCTCCAACTCCTGGGCTGAAGCAATTCTCTTGTCTCTTGGACTACAGGCACCCGCCACAAAGCCTGACTATTTTTGTTGTTGTTGTTGTTGCAGCCATCATTGTTGGTTGGCAGGCTCAGGCTGGATTCTAACCTGCCAGTTCTGGTGTATGTGGCTGCGCCTTAGCTGCTTGAGCCACAGGCGCCAAGCCATCATCTTTTTTTTTTTACTTTAGTTGCTTTAAATCCACATGTATCCAAAAATAAGATTGCAACTCCCCTTTTTTTCTGAATTCCATTTGCCTGAAAAATTGTCTTCCAACCTTTAAATTGGAATTTTAATTTGTCTTTTGAAGCTAGGTGTGTTTCCTGCAGATAGCAAATGGATGGCTTGTGATTTTTAATCCAGTCAGCCAATCTATGCCTCTTCAGTGGGGAATTCAAGCCATTAACATTTATAGAGATAATTGATAAGTGTGATAGTGTTCTATTCATCTTATTTTGTGAGAGTCCATTGTTTAGTTTTATCTTTTGCATCAGTGTGGAAGTTAGGTTCTGTCCTTTATTTTCTGAGTTCTTACTTTGCTGCTGATCCATTGTGATGGTCCATGTGTAGAATGGGTTGAATTACTTCCTGTAGAGCTTATCTTGTGGCAAATTTCCTCAATGTGTATATATATCAGTAAATGATTTGATTTCTCCATCAATTTTAAAGCTTAGCTTTGCAGGATATAGAATTCTGGGCTGGAAATTGTTCTGTTTAAGTAGATTAAAGGTAGATGACCATTGTCTTCTTGCTTGGAAAGTTTCTTTAGAGAAGTCTGCAGTCACTGGATTTGCCCCTGTAGGTCAAATGGTGCTTACTCCTGGCAGCTTGAAGAATCTTTTCTTTTGTCTTGACTTTGGACAGGTTCATCACAGTGTGTCTTGGAGAAGGTCAGTTAAGAGTTGAGGTGACCTGGGGTCCAATCCCTCTGAAAGGAGTGTGTCAGAATCTTTGGTGATATTTGGGAAATTTTCATTTATAATAGTCTCTAGTACGGCTTCCATTCTCTTGGGGCGTTCTTCTTCCCCTTCTGGGATACCTATAACTTGTATATTTGAATGTTTCATAAAGTCGCATAATTCTGTCAGTGAACGTTCTGCTTTCTCTCTCTTCTTTTATGCCTCTTTAACTATCTGAGTTATCTCAAGAGCTTTGTCCTCTACCTCCGATATTCTTTCTTCTGTATGGTCTAATCTGTTGTTGATACTTTCTATTGCACCTTTAAGTTCCCTAATTGACTGGTTCTGTTCCTTGAGCTCTGCTATATCTTTTTTATATACTTCATATCGTTCATCTTTTATTGATTCTGTTTTTGGATTTTCTTTTGGTTATTTTCCACTTTATCAGCAGTTTCCTTTATTGTTTTCATCATCTGTATTCTAAATTCCCTTTCTGTCATTTCTAACATTTCTTTATATGTGGAATCCTCTGTAGTAGCTACCTCACAGTCCCTTTGGAGGGTTGCCCTGGACTGGGTTTTCCTGATGCCAGGATGTTTTTGCTGATTCTTCCTCATGAGTGATTTCATTTATCTGTTTCATTGCCCTAATTTTCCTTTCACTTCCTCTTGATCTTTAAGTTGCCGTGCCTCTAGATTAGGGTTTCGATGAGTCCTTTTGGTACAGGACCAGAAGGATGAGAAGGTTGAAGACCAAGAAGGGAATAAAGAAAGAAAAAAGAGAAAGGAGAGAGGGTGGATAAAAGGGAATGTTGACAAAAAGAGGAGCGGCACAGAAAGAGGGAGACAGGAGCAATATAGGTGTACAGTAGGGTACTTTGCCCCAACCTTAAAAATTCCCAACCACTGAGGGTGCTGGGTTCGGTGGTTCCCTTGTGGTCAGCAGCTCTTTGCTAGCCTGTTTGGCACAGGCTACACAGTACCCCACCGCCACCAAGTATAGAGAAAGGCAAAAATGCTATAAATCAAACCAAAACAAGCAAACAGAAAAGTTTATGGATAAAATTGGCGGAAAACCAAATAATAGGGGTAGGAACACTAGCAAAAATGAAGTTCTAATTGTTGAAAAAGGCAACAATGGGAAATTGTATTCAAACTAGAAATATGAAGAAAGAAAAGAAAGACAAAAAAAAGAGAAGAAAAATCTATAGGGAAAATGTTGAAATTTTAAAAAAAGGCAAAAAACAAAACTAAAAACACAGCAGTATATATCTTGTTGGATATTGTCTGGGCAACAGGTGATCTTCTGGGGTATGAGATATTAATCAGAGTGCTGGTACAGCTGTACAAGATAGAGTCTGGAGGCCTCTGCTGATTTCTCAACCCCTGCTGTGTGGAGAGCCTCAATCTCTCCTCAGCCCGCTTAAAAGGCACTTTAAATTGCTAACCTTGGCTAAGCAGAAGCTTTCCCAGAAAAGCACTTGTCACTGGGATTACTCCCGGAGTGGCTATCCACTTACCCAGTATGCCAAAACTGGTCTCACTATATGCCCCTGAGGGCTAGGCTGTAAGGCATCTCACCCCACCTTTAGGCTGCTCAGTCACTAGATTACTTGCTTCTGCCTGATCCTTGCTTTGGGACCCTGAGGGTACAGGTTGCCAGGGCAGTTCTCCCACAATGGCTCCATGCGGCCTGCAGCCTAACACTATTAGCTCCATCAGGGTCAGCAGCTCATTCTGGGGCCCTAGACAACACTTAAAAGTCCTCTGCACTCTTGCCCAAGTTCTCCCAAGATAGTTAAACTGAGTGCCAAGTCCAAGAAAACCAAAACAGCTCATAGGTAAGACCTTTCCAGTTTGTAATCTCAGTGCTACTGTACTTACAGCTGCCAGCAGAATTAGACCGAATGAACACAGCAAACACTTGCCAGTTCACTGCTTTGTCCTCCTCATGGGTTCCAGAAGTCTCACGCTGACTCCCTGTGTCCTCAAGGGGATGTTTCTTGGCAGATCCCACCAGCCAGAGGTGCCTGAAGTCTTCTTTCTCCAGACTCACGGTGCCCAGCTGCAAGGAAGCTGTTACTTGGCCACCATCTTGCTCCTCCCTCTTGAAAGTTTGGAACTTAAAAAAAAAAGAAAAAAGAAAGTTTGGAACTTAATGGCGGGGCATTGTGGCAGGCGCCTATAGTCCCAGCTACTTGGGAGGCTGAGGCAGGAGACTTGCTTGAGCCCAGGAGTTGGAGGTTGCTGAGAGCTATTATGTCACGGCACTCTGTCCAGGCTGACAGCTTGAGGCTCTGTCTCAAAAAAAAAAAAAAAAAAAAGAAAGAAAAGAAAAGAAAAAAAAAAGAAAGTTTGGAACTTTTTATTTTTTATTTTTTAATTTTTATTATTATTATTTTTTGAGACAGAGCCTCAAGCTATCACCCTGTATAGAGTGCTGTGGCATCACAGCTCGCAGCAACCTCCAACTCCTGGGCTCAAGCTAGTCTCCTGCCTCCACCTCCTAAGTAACTGGGATTACAGGCACCCGCCACTACGCCCGGCCATTTTTTGGTTGCAGCTGTCGTTGTTTGGTGGGTCTGGGCTGGATTCGAACCCGCCAGCTCAGGTGTACGTGGCTGGCACCTTAGCCCGTTGAGCCACAGGCACCAAGCCAAAAGTTTGTAACTTTTTAAAGATTATTTAAGTTACCAGAAAGACAGGTATATGGATAGTAAAGGCCATTCTGGTGACAGCTCAGCTGGAACTGAGAAATAAGGTACTGGAAACTAGAGTAAAGCATCTTTGTCACAAGTTGGCAAAGAAATTGGTTGGATTGTGTTCATATCTGAGGATGTTATGGAATATAGAACTTAACAGTAATGAATTAGGATATCTGGTAGAAGATATATCTAAGGAACAAAGCATTCAGGCTATTGCACAGTTACTTTTTTTTTTTTTTTGAGACAGAGCCTCAAGCTGTTACCCTGGGTAGAGTGCCATGGCATCACAGCTCACAGCACCCTCCAATTCCTGGGCTGAAGCGAGTCTTCTGCCTCCGCCTCCCAAGTAGCTGGGACTACAGGCGCCCGCCACAACGCCCGGCCATTTTTTGGTCGCAGCCGTCATTGTTGTTTGGCGGGCCCTGGGACTGGATTCGAACCTGCCAGCTCAGGTGTACGTGGCTGGCGCCTTAGCCCGTTGAGCCACAGGCGCCGAGCCTGCACAGTTACTTTTAATTCCTTACACATTAGGCTTCAGGAGAAAATATGACAAATAGAAGTTATAAACAAAAGAGAAGCAAAGTGTAAAGATTTGAAAAACTCTAATCCAGGCTCAGCACCTATGGCTCAAGTGGCTAAGGCACTAGCCACATATAGCTGAGCTACTGGGTTCTTTTTTTTGTTTGTTTACAAAAAAACTAACTTTTAAGATTTATTTTTGTAACTTTTTTAAACAGAGAAAACAACAAATTCCTTGGGGGAATGGTTTAGGGATTGAGAAGACAGGCCCTGGGTAAAAATTATTAGGACAGCACCTAGAGTTGATAGGCCTACCCAGGAGAGAAACACAGGCACTGCCACACCAGCACAGTGGACAGCTACTGTCTGAGGCTCAGCAGACCAGTCCACACACCACGCAAGGTTGCTATTGATCCAAGTCATAAAAATCTTCCAGTTCATCATGAAACAAGTCCCACTCATCTTCAGAGTCTGTCAGTGCATCGTCCCCACCTGCAGCCAAAAGCATAAGCAACATCTCGCCCAGCTCAAAGGTGACAACCTCTTCATTGTTGTTAAAGGGACTGCTGTTCTCTCTTTCCTCAATGAGCTCCCAGAAGTGGTTCCTTCATTGGGCCCAGTATCTGCTTGATGTTCCCACTTTCTGTCTCTGTGGCTGCTCTCTATGGCCACCAGGGCACACATGCTTGTAAAAACAGTTCCCTCCAAATGGGCAGCTCCCACGTCATTCATCAAAATACCTACAGGCCTTGTTGCTCATTGCCTCATTGTATTTCTGAATGAGTTTCTGCTTCTCTTCTTTGTCCTCCACTTGGAATGACAAAGTTAGATGTGATCTGGCATCCTGGGCAGGACTTTATGATCTTGCTCTCAAATTGCTTAGCACTTGCAAATGCACTTGAGACAGTAGGTGTGGTTGCAGTGAGAGAGGATACCCAAGCGGCGCTCACTGGGGTTGCCTTTCTCATACATCACCTCCATGCAGATCCCACACAACCATGTCCTTGCTGCGCTGCACAGCATAGGAGAGCTCCATGTCTTTCTCATGGGCCTCAGTGCAAGATTTTATATGTTGCAATGTCTGGGCAGCATCCATTGGATGTAGGACCTGCAGCCCACACATATCACATGAGTCCCCATGGAGATACACACAGTTTTTCCCATATTGACACTCTCCCACTGTAGCATAGGGGCAAAGCTGCTTCTTTGTTTCCACAGCAGTTTGCTCTTTCTCTGATTCTTCCTTGGTTACTGAGCCCTGCTGGGGTGCTGCAGTGCAGGAAGGCACAGTATGGCCACAGTAGGGTTGTCCAGGAACAAATTCAATAGCATTCACCCAGTCCTCTGGACCAGCTCCTACACTTCTAAAGTTTAAATTCATTCATTCGTTCATTCATTCATTCATTCCTCCCTCCCTCTTTCCTTCCTTCTTTCCTTCCTCTCTCTCTCTTTCTTTCTTTCTTTCTTTCTTGACAGAGTCTCAATTTATTGCCCTTGGTAGAGTGGTGGCGTCACATAGCTCACAGCAACCTCCCTCTCTTGGGCTCAGGCGATTCTCTTGCCTCAGCCTCCCGAGTAGCTGGGACTATAGGCGCCCGCACAACGCCCGGCTATTTTTGTTTTGCAGTTCGGCCTGGTCCGGGTTTGAACTCGCCACCCGGTATATGGGGCCAGAGCCCTACTCACTGAGCCACAGGCGCCGCCGTAAAGTTTAAATTTCTTGACTCAGCTTCACCGGTATTCATTTCAACAAGTGGTCAGACTGTTGAAGAGACTTGAGGAAGCAGCAAAAGGTGACTTTGCAGTTAGGTCTGTAGCAGTTGCTTCTTCCGGTTTCAATGGCTTGCTATGTTCATATCTGCAGCAGTCTCCATAAATACAGTACCTCGCAGATAATAATTGCACACTACGCCATATGGACTGTCAGAGAGATCATGAGAGTAGCAACATGATCTTTACAAACCCCATGCATAAAATACCTGCAGGTGACTAGTTTAGTCCAGTTGCTGCCCTTGCTGCCGCTCCTCCTCCCGCCCGCGGGGGACGGGGCGGAGACTGTGGGGAGAGGTTGGGAGAGGCTGCTGCCGCTGCCACTCCTGCTGTTGTGGCTGTTGTTCTGGGAGCCTCAGCCTCTGCCATTACTGTTTACCCCACAGTGGAACTTCCGGGATCACTAGTTCCGGTCTGGCCTCTAAGAGGAAAGGCGGCGAGGCGAGGGAAAGGAGACTGAGGCACCCGCTTGGTCCCCACCAGCCCCGCTTGCTGCTGGGTTCAAATCCAGCCCAGGCCCGCCAAACAACAAAGATGGCCACAACCAAAAAATAGCTGGGCTTTGTGGCCGGTGCCTGTAGTCCCAGCTACTTTAGAGGTGGAGGCAGGAGAATCTATTGAGCTCAGGAGTTGGAGGTTGCTGTGAGCTGTGATGCCATGGTACTCTACCCCGGGGGACAGCTTGAGGCTCTGTCTCAAAAAACAAACTAACTAAAAAAACCCCTAATCCTGGCCAGTAAAGAACAATAAGTGTTTGAGAGAATCAAGCAAGGTAGTGCCCAGCCACCATTGCTAAAATGATTAACATGGCTAGAAAGGAGCTACATCTTAATCATCAGGATAATGAGAGCAAGCCCCTGAAGGCATTTCAGAGATCATTACTACTTCACCTCACACTTTAGGCTCAGAGCTCCAGAAGTATAGGATGGTTTTGGGGTGGGTCCTGAGCACTCTTTTGTGCTCAATACCCTGAACCATCTCTGGTTTCTCTTCCCCAAATTCTGACACAGAGCTCTTTCACCACCCCATTTGTGGCTTAAGTGGTCCTAGGTGTGGCTCAATCCTCTCTTTCAGAAAGTATGAGCCATAAGACTTGGTAGTATCTATGTGGTGCTCATTCTGAAGGCTTGAGAAATCAAGACCTGTGAAAGCATGATGAACTCCATCTAGATTTGAAAGAACGAATATGACAGTCTAAGAGCCTTGAACCCCTGCAATACCTCCTAATGGGGCAATGACAAGTGGAAATGTGGGTTCACAGCTGTTACAGAGTCCCCACCAGTTCAATGGCTACTAAGTCCAAAGGAATAGGACTGCCATCAAGACCCCAGAATTATAGGGCCACCAGCATGCTGCTCCAACCTGGGAGAGCTGGAACAAGATTGCAGTCCAAGAGAGCTAGGTGGACTGAGCCCAGCAAAGATGTAGGAGCAAGTCTGCCAAAGGCCTTGGCAGCCCAACCCTCACACTTGTGTGCAGAGTATATAGGACATGGAGTCATGGGAATTTATTCTCCAGCTTTAAAATGATGTAATATCTGGCTTGGCGCCTGTGGCTCAACAGGCTAAGGTGCCAGCCACATACACTTGAGCTGGCAGGTTCAAATCCAGCCCAGGCCCACCAAACAATAATGACAGCTGCAACCAAAAAATGGCGGGGCATTGTGGCGGGTGCTTGTAGTCCCAGCTACTTGGGAGGCAGAGGCAAGAGACTCGCTTGAGCCCAGGCATTTGAGGTTGCTGTGAGCTGTGATGCCACAGCACTCTATCCAGGGTGACAGCTTGAGGCTCTGTCTCAAAAAATAAAAAAATAATGTAATATCTTCCTTCTTGGTTTTGGACTTGCTTTGGCCTGGTTATCCTTTTCTTTTGGCCTCTTGCTCTCTTTTGGAATGGGGATGTATGCTATATGCCTATCCTACCTTTGTATTTTGGAAGTAGATAAACTTGTTTTCATTTCACAAAGGGGACTATGGTCTTTGGATTTTTGGTTTGGTGCTGGAATGTATTAAGATTTGGGGGCTATGGAGATGGAATGAGTGCATTCGTATGTGAGAAAGACATGAGTTTTGGCGGGGGGGGCACGTTCAGGATGCTCTGGTGTGAACGTTTGTCTTTTCCAACGCACATATTGAAATTAACCTCCATTGTAAGAATACTAAAAAAGTGAAAAATCTGACAATGGTATTTGTGAAGTGGGACCTTTGGTGGGTAATTGCATGTGATTATGAGGGTAAGACAGTGGTTTCATAAGAAGAGAGCTGAACTAGCATGTTCGTGGCCCTTCCCTATGTGATGCCCTGCACTGCCTCTGGGCTCTGAGGAGTACCCTCTATCAAGAAGGTCCTCGCCAGATATGGCCCCTTTATTTTGGACTTCCTAGCCTCCAGAACTATAAGCAATACATTTCTTTTCTTTTTTTTTTTTTTTGGAGACAGAGTTTGTGTTACTCTCGGTAGAGTGCTGTGGCATTACAGCTCACAGCAACCTCAAACTCTTAGGCTTAAGCAAATCTCTTGCCTCAGTCTCCTAAGTAGCTGGGACTACAGGGGCCTGCCACAAAGCCCGGCTATTTTTTATTGCAATTGTCATTGTTGTTTAGCTGGCCCATGCCAGTTTTGAACCTGCCAGCCTTGGTATATTTGGCTGGCACTGTAACCACTGTGCTATGGATGTTGAGCCTACATTTCTTTTCTTCATAAATTTTACAGTCTCAGGTATGGCAATAGAAAATGGACTAGGAGATATACCCAGAAGTGGAACTACTGGAACATGTGGTCATTCTATGTTTAATTTGGGGGGAACCGCCATACCATTTACTGCAATGGTTGTACCAATTTATATTGCTACCAGCAATCTGCAAGCATTCTCTTTCCTCCACATCTTCACCAAGACTTATCTTTTTTTTATTAATTATTTTTTATTAAATCATAACTTTGTACATTGATGCATTTATGGGGTTCGGGGTTCTTTTGACTTTTTTGTTATATATATATATATATTTTTTTTTTATTAAATCATAGCTGTGTACATTAGTGCAATCATGGGGTACAATGTGCTAGCTTCATAAACAATCAAATATTTTCATCCAACTGTTCGACATAACCTTCATGGGATTTTCTTGGTTATTGTATGAAAACATTTGTATTCTGCATTTAGTAAGTTTCACCTGTACCTTTTTTTTACTTTATTATAATAGCCATCCTAAAAGGTGTGGAGAATATTAAATTGTAGTTTCGTTTGTATTTTCCTGATTAGTGATGTTGAGGACCTTTTCATATGCCTATTGGCCCGTAGTACATGTATACCTCCTTTGGAAAAATGTCTTGTTAGATTCTTTTTTTTTTTTTTTTTTCTTTTTATTTATTTATTTATTTATTTATTTTTTGCAGTTTTTTCGTCTTGTTAGATTCTTATTTTTCAATAGAAGTACTTGTTTTTGGCCATTGAATTGTATTAGTTCCTTGTATATCTTGGATATTAAACCCTTCTCAGATTTAGTTTGTGAACATTTTTCTCCTCTTCCATGGTCTGCTTTTAATTTTGTGGTTTCCTTTGCTCTGCAGAAACATTTTAACTTGTTGTAATTCCACTTGTTTATTTTTGCTTTTTCTATGCTTTTGGTTTTGTATATTAAAAAAGCATTGCCAAGGCTGGGTGCAGTGGCTCACTCCTGTAATCCCAGCACTCTGGGAGGCTTAAGCAGGTGGATTGCTTGAGCTCTGGAGTTTTGAGACTAGCCTGAGCAAGAGAGAGACCCCGTCTCTACTAAAAAGAGAAAAACTGAGGCAAGAGGATAGCTTGAGCCCAAGAGTTGGAGGATTCTGTGCTCTATAACACCATGGCACACTACCCAGGGCAACAGCTTGAGACTCTGTCTCAATTGAAAAAAAAAAAAAAAAAGGCATTGCCAAGACCAATGTCATGTCCTATGTTTTTTTCTAGGTGTTTTACAATTTTAGTTGTTATATTTAAGTCTTTAATCTGTTCCAAGTTTTTTTATGTATGGTGCAAGCTAAGAATACAATTTTCATTTTGCACATGAAATCCTTTCCCAATTGTGTATTCTTGGTCCAAGATTACTTGACTTGTTGAAGATTAATTGAGTGTATATAGTCATGGGATTATTTCTGGTATTGTTAGCAAACCACAAGGGGAGCACACTGTTGTTTGCCAAACAGCAAATTACTGAGACAGACGATTGTCAAACACGAAAGCATTTATTGGAAGGAATTTGTCAACTGTGATGTGAGAGGTATAGTCTGCCTCAAATCCACTTTCAAGACCAACAGGGTCATGGTTTTTTTCTGGAGGTGAAAGGAATGATTCATGAGGAATGATTCATCATTGAGTGTTTGGGGTGGAGTTCAGGGCACAAAAATACAGTGAGGAATTATGTTGGTACACACTTCCTATGAACAGAAAATGGTGGATAATTCCTTCCCAGGGTGGGAATTTTAGTATTATAATGACATAGGGGTCAATACTGGTCATTCTTTCAGCCTTGCGTGCAGGTTTGGAGGGGTCCTTGGACATTATTTGTGGTGGTGTATAGCTTATCTTGTCTTCTTTGGACAAATAGGTGGTGGAACATTCTGTAGTCATCTTGGGGCTGCAAGGAAGTTCCCGCATATCTGGGAAAGAAACTAAAACAGGTTCATTAGTATAACAAAGTTACAAAGTTTTGGTCAGCAGATCTTATTGAGTACTCTCTATTCTTTTTTTTTTTTCTTTTCAGTGTTTGGCTGGGGCCAGATTGGAAACCAGCACCTCTGGTATATGGGGCTGGCGCCTTATTCCTTGAGCCAGAGGCACCACCCGGTACTCTCTATTCTTGGCCTACTTTGAAACAGCAGTTGTTAAGCTAGCAGTGTTGAGGTAAAACTTGCTGCTACAGTACTGCCAATTCAAGACCACTTAAAGCAGTCAGTTCTAGTCACAATGTGAACACTGAAAACTTGTTTAAAACACGAGGGAACAAAAAACACGAATTTTTAGGAAATACTAAAAACGCTTTTAAAACAAGCATTTTAGGAACGCTTTCTTGCTCCTGGAGCCAATTTCTGTTCTGCAAACTGTTTTCATGGTAGTACTTCTCTCATTAGTTCTATCTCTGGAAATATTTATAATAAATACTATAAATGTAATGATCTATTGTATGTTTGAGGAAATTTGCCAAGAAACTTAATAATAATGTTTTCTTTGTCTTTGACAAAGAACCTCTGAATTTGTCCATTTTTCCACGTCTTGGGTAAAGTTCGACACATCTAATCCTGGAGAATCATTTGTATTACACAAAAAAATCTCGAATTTCCTAGTATAGAGAGGATCTTCATTCAGTGTCAGTGTTGGGTGCAGAGTCTTGACTGGAACTCTTCCTCCAACTCTCCAGTGGTGAATCAGCTTCACTTTTCTCTGATGGTTAATTTCTACTTGCTTTCCATGAATGTATTTAAATTTTTTCTGAGCCGGGTGTGATGGCTTACGCCTGTAATCCAGCAGTGGATGGATTGCTTGAACTCAGCAGTTTGAGACCAGCCTGAGCAAGAGCAATACCCGGTCTCTATTAAAAATAGAAAAACTAGTCAAAAGCTTGGGTGAGGCGCCTGTAGTCCCAGCTACTAGAGGGGCTGAGGCAATAGGATGCTTGAGCCCAAGAGTTCGCGATTGCCATGATAATGCCACAACACTCTACCCAGGGTGACAAATTGAGACTGTCTCAAAAATAAAGCTTTCTGGATTCCTTAATTGACTTCTTAAAATACAATTTTAATTTTAATTTTTTAAGTACTGATGGATTTGGTTTCCTACTCTTTTTTTCCTTTTAAGTTTCTTAGACTTTGAGAAGAGGTCCTTGCCCGTTTCTAGGCGACCAGTGTTGCTAGGACGCACAGGCGCCAACGTGCCGCTGAGTACCCTGGGCAATGTAGTCCTGGAAGCGGCAGTCTCATGCGCACGCGCAAGCGCACGCTCACGCTCACGGCTCCACTTTCGGATCGGCTTTCTTGCCCTTTGTGTTTGGCTGCCAGGTGAGAGGGGAACCAGTTTGTGTGCGGGTTCCCTCGCATGCTCGCGCCGGCGCCGGAGTCCCGTCTGGCCCAGCCAGCTGGGACCTGCAGGTGGGCTTTGGGAGCCCAGAAGCTGCTGGCTACCTGTGCAAGGTGGGGTCCCCGAGGCGAGCGCAGCTCGACTCCCCTTCGGGGTATCGGCGGTGTGGTGGGTGAGCTAGCTGTGGGCGGGGCGGGGTGAGGGGAGGAGGTAGTGTCTGGGCTCAGGCTCTAGGCCTAAGGCATCGGTGTCAGGCAAACCTGGAAGTTGTGGGTCTTCTGACCTCGGGGCCTCTGCGAGACTGGTAACGGTGTCTCCGGAGGTGTTCGGGGCCTGTTAGGTCGGAGACAGGGGCTCTGAGAGGTCCAGGGAGGGATTGAGGGAAGGAGAAATGAAGTTGGGATGTGAGCTAGCGAGAGAGTGTGTTGCTGCTGAGGAAGGCCCTTTCTGCTGAGGCCTCATCGACACTTTGCCTCCTGGGTTCTTTGGGTTCTTGCACGTTTCCTCCTAGATTATTTTAGAGGTCATACTTTATGCATGAGACACAGGTAGCCAGGACGTCTTCGGCGGTGACTTAAGGGCAGGCATGGCAGATAGGGCACATTGAAGGGCTGGGACCCACTGCTGAGCAAAGTGGGAAGAGCCTGGGGAAGAGCCTGTAGACCGGGTGGAGTCCAGTGGTAAGGATGACTTAATTTCTGGGACTCAGTTATTACTCCTTTCCCCAGCTCAGCTGTACTTTCATCAAGATAACTTTTTTTTTGTAGAGACAGAGTCTTATTTTATCACCCTCGGTAGAGTGCCGTGGCGTTACACAGCTCACAGCAACCTCCAACTCCTGGGCTTAGGCGATTCTCTTGCCTTCAGCCTCCCGAGTAGCTGGGACCACAGGCACCCGCCACAACACCCGGCTATTTTTCTGTTTTGCATTTTGGCCGAGGCTGGGTTTGAACCCGCCACCTTCGGTACATGGGGCCGGCGCCCTACTCGGCCACCCAAGAGAACTTTTTTTAAAGGGCTTTTCCACGCAAAAAACAAAACTTTTGACATAGGGAACATTGACCTGAAGTCATCTCTGATTTTGATACCAGCTCTGTCACTTAGTTTGGAGAGCCCACTTACAGTTTCTGGATCTCATGTTCTTTATCTGAAAATGAGTGAGTGAAAAGAAATTATTTTCTTTCCTCCTTACCTCTGATGCTCTTTGAGATCATTAAAACATACTTGGTTTTATTTTACTTATTGACTTTGTTTTAACCATGCAGTACTGGATTTACTTTGTTTTAACTATGCAGTAAACTGCTTCACTTAATCTGTTTTCTTGGGTTAAGGACTTAAACATTTTTTCAAAACTTACTATATGTTTTTTTTCTATTATAAAGTTAAAATATGTATTCCATTTTGCGCATCTTGATAAATAGTTTTTTTGTTGTTGTTGTTGAGACAGAGCCTCAAGCTGTCACCCTGGATAAAGTGCTGTGGCATCACAGCTCACAGCAACCTCCAATTCCTGGGTTTAAGCGAGTCTCTTAAACCAGTAGCTGGGACTACAGGTGCTCACCACATCGCTGGGCCACTTTTTGGTTGCAGCAGACATTGCTGTTTGGCGGGCCCGGGCTGGATTTGAACCCGCCAGTTCAGGTGTACGTGGCTGGCGCCTTAGCCCGCTGAGCCACAGGCGCCGAGCTGATAAATAGTTTAAAATAAATATCATGATTCCATCACAGGATATAGCTAGTGCTAACATTTTGGTACATTTATTTAATTAAGAAATGTATCTGGGGCTCAGGGCTTGTGGCTCAAGCGGCTAAGGCGCCAGCCATGTACACCTGAGCTGGCGGGTTAGAATCCAGCCCCCGCCTGCCAAACAACAATGACGGCTGCAACCAAAAAAATGGCCAGGCGTTGTGGCGGGCGCCTGTAGTCCCAGATACTTGGGAGGCGGAGGCAGGAGACTCGCTTCAGCCCAGGAATTGGAGGTTGCTGTGAGCTCTGATGTCGCGACACTCTATCCAGGGTGACAGTTTGAGGCTCTGTCTCAAAAAAATAAAATAAAATAAAATAAAAAAAAAGGGCGGCGCCTGTGGCTCATCGAGTAGGGCGCCGGCCCCATATACCGAAGATGGCAGCTTCAAACCCAGCCGAATTGCAAAACAGAAAAATAGCTGGTCGTTGTGGCGGGCGCCTGTAGTCCCAGCTACTCGGGAGGCTGAGACAAGAGAATCGCCTAAGCCCAGGTGTTGGAGGTTGCTGTGAGCTGTGTGACGCCACGGCACTTTACCAAGGGCGATGAAGTGAGACTCTGTCTCTACCGGACAAAAAAAAAAAATGTATATGGGCAGCGCCTGTGACTCAATGGGTAGGGCACCGGCCCTATATACCGAAGGTGGCGGGTCCAAACCCGGTCCCTGGCAAACTGCAATACAAAAAATAGCTGGGTGTTGTGGCGGGCGCCTGTCTTCCCAGCTACTCAGGAGGCTGAGGTAGGAGACTCGCCTGGGCCCAGGAGTTGGAGGTTGCTGTGAACTGTGTGACACTACAGCCCTCTACTGAGGGCGATAAAGTAAGACTCTGTCTCTACAAAAAAAAAAGGTATCTTTCCTTTCCTTTCTTTCTCTTTCCCTTCCCTGGGTGACAGAGTCTTATTCTGTCATCCTGGTACAGTGTGGTGGGCCTCATCGTCGGTGACAGCAACCTCAAACTCTTACGCTGAGCAATCCTCTTCCCTCAGCCCCTGGAGTAGCTCTAACTACAGACAACAGCCACAAAATCCCTGGCTAGTTTTTCTATTTTCAGTAGAGAGGAAGTCTCCCTCTTGCTCAGGCTGGTCTAGAACTCCTAAGCTCAAGCAACCCACCTACCTCAGCCTCCCAGAGTGCTAGAGTTATAGGCCTAAGCCACTACACTTAGCCTGTATGTATGTTTTCAATGTATCTTTTATAGTTCCTTTAAAAAATTGAGTATATCCTGCATATGCTTCTCTGAGCCATTACAATATATTATTAACATCTCTCTTTAACTTCAAGTATTTTGTCCCAAGTGGGGAGTTTAAATTTATCTGGGAATTTTTGCAGCTAGCCCTTGATAACTTTTCTCTTTCTCTTGTGTTTATTCTTGGTCTATTTTGGTTATGTCCCTTGTGTTTAGGGGATTGTGTTGCACCTGTAGTGGGAATATAGATACGGACACTGGAGGCCTTTGCTTGGTTCACCCTCTGGAACTGCAGAGGTAATATAGTCAGGAGCTTTGAGGTGGACTGGATGGGTCTGGTGGCCCAGATCTGCTGCTTCCTGACTTTGTCATAAATGTTGGAAAAGTTGCTGAACTTGTTTATGCCTTCACTTTTTATGGCCTGGGTTTTGGTATGTTACAAAGACAATATGGTGTATAAACATTTGATACATAGTGTTAATAAGTCATTTTTAATCTTTCTCTATTTTTCCCTAAATTCCTTAGAACTTGATAATGAGTGCAACTACAGGGTGATGATGAAGGTTGTCCCTTCTTCTCAAGATAAATGTGAGAGCTGCAATATTATTATGCAAGAAATTGCCAAGGTAAAAAACCAAAACAAACAAAAAATGAAATTATAATAAAATAGGCCAAATTGTTCAGGGAAGGGCATATTTGCTAAGGGAATTTGTGAGAGCTGAATATAAGAGTTAATTTAGGGGTAACTTCTTTCAAAAATGTTTTGATTTGCTAGATTATAGGCTTAAGCCATTGCTCTAAGCCCAGAAAGTTTTTAAACATGACCCTATGCTTCAATTTTTGTTAAACAATATCAGAGGCTGGGCACAGTGGCTCACACCTATAATCCTAGCACTCTGGGAGTCTGAGGCAGGTGGATTGCTTGAGCTCACAGATTTGAGACTAGGCTGAGCAAGAGTGAGACCTTGTGTCCAAAACAATAGCCAGGCATTTGGCAGGCACCTGTAGTCCCAGCTATTTGGGAGGCTGAGGCAAGAGAGTCTCTCTCTCTCTTTCTCTCTCTCTCTCTCTTTCTCTTTTTTTTATAGAGACAGAGTCTCACTTTATCTCCCTCAGTAGAGTGCTGTGGTATCACAGCTCACAGCAACCTCCAACTCCTCCAACTCCTGGGCTTAGGCGATTCTCTTGCCTCAGCCTCCAGAGTAGCTGGGACCACAGGCGCCTGGCACAATGCCTGGCTATTTTTTGTTGCAGTTTGACTGAGGCCAAGTTTGAATCAGCCATCCTCGGTATATGGGGCCTCCGCCCTACCCACTGAGCCACAGGTGCTGCCCAAGAGAATCTCTTGAGCCCCAGTATTTGAGGTTACTGTGAGCTATGATACTGTGCCACTCTACTGGGGGCAAGAAAGTGAAACTCTGTCTTAAAAAAAACCCCCCAAAGACACAAATATTAGAATAGTTTCCACCAATTGCTTGAGCTCGTAAGTTCAAGACCAGCCTGAGCAAAAAGTAAGACCTTGTCTTTACTAAAAATAGAAAAACTGAGGCAAGAGTATAGCTTGAGCTCAAGAGTTGGAGGTTGCTGTGAGCTCTGATGCCACAGCACTCTACCCAGGGCAACAGCTTGAGACACTGTCTCAGAAAAAAAAAAAAATTTCTACCATCTCTTAATAGTGGTTACCTGTGGTGTGGTGAGATCATAGATAATAGTTATCTCTTATTTAGCTTGTATACTTTATACTTTTTTAACATTTTGCCATTATATTTGACTTCTGTAATGATAATATGGCTAATATTTGTTTAGTGATGGCTGTGTGCCGGTTACTGTTCTAAGATGTATATATTACATTTCTTAATATAACTGGGGGAAACCTCAATATGTGTTTCTGAGTTGGCACTGAGGTTTGATCAAAAAGGCATGAAAGTGAATAGCTTGGTTTTTGAAGTTATGTTTTTAGTGTGATATAGAGTGAGGCAGGTTGTTGTTCAGTTGTGTTTTTGTGAGAATAAGTGACTGAATGTGTACATTAAAATAAGAGCTTAGTCCAAGATTTATGTTGTGTGTGTGTGTATATGCATAAACATACACAAAATGACATGATTTTGTGGTAAATGCTTTGAACATAACAGAATAGAGATTAACATTCTAATTCTGCTTCTTTGCAGTCATGAGAACACTCTAAATCACTCTGATGTCTCATTTTTTTCTCTGTAAAATGGAGATTATGTTAAATGCTTTCTAGTGTTTTCTGTAAGGATTAAATTGTAAAAGGTTATTGTCTTACACATAGAAAGCCCTCAAATATTAGCTCTCATTATTGTTAGAAGGCACCAGTCACTTTTCTTTTATATCTCTTTTTTTCCTCAGACTGGCAGTGTGAAGTCCACATTATCTTTACCATTTTAGCAAATGAACAAATAGAGACTCTGAAGGCAAGAAAGGAGGAGGGGAAAAAGAAGCAATGACAAATATAAAAACTTCAATAAGTATAAATATATTGAATTTGTCAGTTAAAACACAGTTTATTGTTTGGAATAACCAAGAAATTTGAGCTCTGAGATGCTTGTTAGAAACAAACATATTGATGCCAAAAGTTTTTTTTTTTTGTAGAGACAGAGTTTCACTTTATCGCGCTTGGTTGAGTGCCTTGGCGTCATATAGCTCACAGCAACCTCCAACTCCAGGGCTTAGGCGATACTCATGCCTCATCCTCCCGAATAGCTGGGACTACAGGCGCCTGCCACAGCGCCCAGCTATTTTTCTGCTTTTGCAGTTCAGCCCAGGCCGGGTTTGAATCTGCCACCTTCGGTATATGGGGCTGGCGCCCTACTCGATGAGCCACAGGCACCACCTGGTGCCCAAGTTTTAAATGTGGTTGGATGGAGGATGATATGCCAGGTAAATACTAACCAAAAGAATGCTGATGTTGCTAACTTCATCTAAGGTAAACTAGGTTTTTTAAGGCAAAAAGCATTTGAAGGCTAGATGTGAAGGCTCACACCTGTAATCCTAACACTTTGGGAGGCTGAGCAGGTAGATTGCTTGAGCTCAGGAGTTTGAGACCAGACTGAGCAAGAGTGAGACACTGTCTCTACTAAAAGTAGAAAAACTAGCCGGATGTGCTGCCACATGCTTGTAGGAGACAGCTACTCAGGAGACTGAGGCAAGAGGTTTGATTGTCCAAGCCCAAGAGTTTGAGGTTGTGAACGATGCTGCCACTGCACTTTACCCAGGGCGACACAGTGAGACTCTTATCTCCAAATAAAAATAAAAAGCATTTGAGATATGGAGTGTTATTACATAAGGATTAAAAGAAGTCTTTCAGAAATATGTATCAAACAACGTGGCTTTAAGCATATAATCTAAATGTGCACAGAATTATAAGGGAAAATTGAGTGATCTATGATCATACTGGGAGATTTTAACATATTGTCTTCAGAAATTGATAGAATTAGTGGACAGGCTTGGTGCCAGTGGCTCAAGCAGCTAAGGTGCCAGCCACATACATCTGAGCTGGCAGGTTTGAATCCAGCCCAGGCCTGGCAAACAACAGTGATGCCTACAACCAAAAAATAGCCAGGCATTGTGGCAGGCACCTGTAGTCCCAGCTACTTGGGAGGAGGAGGCAAGAGAATTGCTTGAGCTCAGGAGTTGGAGGTTGTTGTGAGCTGTGATGTCACAGCACTCTACCCAGGGGCAACAGTTTAAGGCTCTGTCTCCAAAAAAGGAAAAGAAAAGTAAAGAAAAAAATTACAAAGGATATAGAAGATTTTAATGGGGAAATAAACCTCAGAAAGATGAAATTTATTTTTTTGAAAGTGACATATCCAGAAAGGAAATACAATTGAAACTCAAATTTGTTTTAATACATATCACTTAAGCTTTGAAGAATTCTGTCTAACTTAAGTAGAATTGTCTTTTTCTTCATAGGACCTATTAACGTGATTTCCATGTCAGTGTCTAAAGTGAACATTGAATAACTCTCAGAATTACTTTATTTCTGATATTTCTTTATCTGTTTGTAGAGACATAGGCTTTTACTGTTTTCCTTTTTTTGTTTGTTTGTTTTTTCTTTATCACCCTGATTAGCGTGCCATGGCTTTATAGCTCATAGCAACCTCAAACTTCTGGACTCAGGCATTCTTCTTCCCTCAGCCTCCTGAGTAGCTGGGACTACAGGCTTGCACCCAGATAGTTTTTTACTTTTAGTAGAGATGGGGTCTTGATCTTGCTCAGGCTGCTCTCGAACTCCTGAGCTCAAGCAGTCCACCTGCCTCACCCTCCCAGAGTGCTAGGATTACAGGCATGAGCCCCTGCACCTAGCCTCTACTGTTCTTTTTTACTATATCCTTTCTTTTTACCTGAGAGCCCTGACATTAGATGATCATGAATTCCAAGTTCCTAGAAAGAGAGGAAAACATTTCAGGCATACTCTGAATATATCAGTTGAAGTGCATTTGTCCCTAAGCCTACAGATCCTGGTTCCCCACTAATAAGCCTGCTCATGTGAGACAAAGGGATTCCTCGAATCAAGAGCTCATTCTCATGTAGAAGACCTTGCCAGGATCTCACTCCAGGGCTTTGGAGCAGAGGCAGAAGAGACGCAGAATAGACCATATCTCAGCCTTGGTAATCCAGCTCACATAGACAACAGAAAATGACCATGTTACAGGTAAGTTGATTGTTTATTTCTCATTTTTTCCCAGGGGATTAGAAGAGATATTTGTCTTCCAATGAAAATAAAAGTGTGAATAGTTGACAAGTCAGGAGAAAATAACTTCTGCATAGAAGATGAGGTTTGGGGCAAAATTCGAACAATGATAAATATTAACTGTAGGGTCATGAAAAGTCCTTAAGGTTTGAATATTTATAAGCCATAATGTCCTACGTAATTACTGCATTTGAGCTACAAATGTGGTTCTCAAATATTTGGCGTTTGTAATAAAGAAAAGTAGACATTTAAGTTACATAGCTCAAAGGAAAAAGTAAACATTCCATGTAGGAAATAAATATTTCTTGGAAATTATATATCCATTTTTTTCCTTTGATGAAGTCTTTTGGATAAGTGGTATGCAGTAGTCTCCCCCATCTGAAGTTTTGCTTCCTGCAGTTTCAGTTATCTGAGGTCAGCTACAGTTCAAAAATATTAAATGGGCCTGGGCTGGTAGCTCATGCCTTTAATCCTAGCACTCTGGGAAGCCAAGGCAGAAGGATCATTTGAGGTAAGGCATTCTAGACCAACCTGAGCAAGAGCAAGACCTTGTCTCTAATAAAAAGAAAAAAATTAGGCTCGGCGCCTGTGGCTCAGCGGGCTGGCAGGTTTGAATCCAGCCGGGCCGCCAAACAACAATTACGGCTGCAACCAAAAAATGGCCGGGCGTTGTGGCGGGTGCCTGTAGTCCCAGCTACTTGGGAGGCGGAGGCAAGAGACATGCTTGAGCCCAGGAATTGGAGTTTGCTGTGAGCTGTGATGCCATGACACTCTAACCAGGGTGACAGCTTAAGGCTCTGTCTCAAAAAAAAAAATAATAATAATAACTGTATACGATGAGCAAATGGAATTTGTCCCAGGAATATAGCATTGGTTTGATATCTG
>CAUYON010183839.1:0-23428 GCA_963573935.1 Arctocebus calabarensis | reverse complement strand
TTTTTGAGACAGAGCCTCAAACTGTCACCCTGGACAAAGTGCAGTGGCATCACAGCTCACAGCAACCTCCAATTCCTGGGCTCAAGCGAGTCTCCTGCCTCTGCCTCCCAAGTAGCTGGGATTACAGGCGCCTGCCACAATGCCCGGCCATTTTTTGGTTGCAGCTGTCATTGTTGTTTGGCAGGCCTGGGCTGGATTAGAACCTGCCAGCTCAGGTATACTGAGCCACAGGTTGAGCCACAGGCGCCAAGCCAATGTCAGTTTTTTGTTTTAGCTTTTATGGTGGATAGGCTATGTGGTGGAATCATACAGTAGTTTGTTCTTCACTTTCTTGCGTGAAGGAATGATTGAACACTCTTTCACGTGCAAATTAAAGGTTAGCACATGTGTCCTAATTTTTGAAAGCCTGCTTAAATCTTTTTGCCCACTTTATATTTTATATGTTAAATTAACTTCCTTAATTCCTCAAATTTTCTTTTTTATGGTAGAATACACATAATTTATCATCTTAACCTTCTTTTTTTTTTTAGATAGAGTCTCACCGTGTCGCCCTTGGTAGAGTGCTGTGGTGTCACAGCTCACAGCAACCTCAAACTCTTGAGCTTAAGCAATTCTCTTGCCTCAGTCTCCCTAGTAGCTGGGGCCACAGAAACCTGCCACAATGTCTATTTTTTGGTTGCAGTTGTCATTGTTGTTTAGCTGGCCCAGGCCGGGTTCAAATCCTCCATTCTCAGTGCATGTGGCCGGTGCTGTAACCATTGTGCTATGGGCGTCGAGCCATCTTAACCATTTTTAAATATACAGTTCAGTGATATTAAATATATTTGTAATTTTGTGCAGCCATCCCCATCTTCCCTTTACATAACTCTTTCCAATTTATAAGCCCAAACTCTACACCCATTAAACAATAACTCATTTGTCCTCCCCCAGCAACCACTGTTCTGCTTTCTGTCTCTGTAATTTTGGAATGTAGCACTTATGTGCCTGGGCTGCCAGACCTTTATTGTATTATGTTCTGCTAATGTTATTTCCAGTATGTGGCTTGTCTATTCATTTTCTTAACTGATTTTAGATTTTTTTTACATCTAGAAGATAGGCATTGTTGTGAGTATCCAGTGAAATATCAGATCAAAGCACTTAATAATGTCTGGCACGTGGTGAATACCCAGAGTGTTAATTTGTTTTATTGTTTTAGAAGAATCAATATTTTTAATGGTTTGGTTCTTTTATCAGGGTAGAAATAAAGTAATTATGTTTGGATGTTCACTTCCACCTTTCACTGCAAAAGAATGGAGGCAAACAGATTATAAAAAACTGCCTTCATTTATCATTCCTTACATTGACATTTCATCCAAGCCCATTTTCGTGCTGTCATGAGGAAAACAAAATGTCAGTGGGTATATTAGTATCTGAATGTTGTATCACTGGTTGGACAATATTGTTAAGGATACATGTAGTTTCAATAAAAGATGTCCTAAATGTGACTATGAATGTGAGAAATCTCAAGTGATTCACTCAGTTTTTTTGACCCACTTTTGAGTATCTTGAGAAGTATTAATCAGCACACTCTAAAAATAAACTACACTTTTTTTATTACACTATTCACTGTAGAGCAGAATTTTATCAATGTAATTTTTGACAATAAAGCTAGAAAGGAATAAAAATGTGTTTTGTCCTCAAGTCAGATTTTTCCTTTACAATATAACATTTTATTTTTCTTTCTCTTGCTGTCTCAATTTTCATTAAAGTTGTGTTCGATCAACAACTTTTTGCATATGGTGGTAGCCATTTGTTTAAAGGCCTATGTTCGTGTTTAGTCAAGAAGTTGTTGTATTAATTATATTTGTATTGATGATGCTAAACATGTATAGAAATCATTTGACACTGTTGAAATTTTCAGCTGTTAAGATGCTTGAGTCTGAGCTGGGTGCCGTAGCTCCATAGTTAAAGAACTGGCCCTGCAAACCAAGACAGTGAATCTGAACCTTGCCAGGGCCTGATTTAAAAAAAAAAAAAAGAAAAGAAAAAAAAAGATGCTTGAGTCTGATATGAAGGTTTGATTGTTTATTCCTACAAGTATTTTAAAATTTAAAATGAATATATCCATCTATTAGCTCTTTGAAGAATATTAAATATAGTGGTTTATTTGACAAAATGAGTTCCAGCAGGAAATTGAAGAAAATACTCAATCTAAACCATAACTAACTTAGTAGTGTAGGATCTAAACTTGTAGAAATATGTGGAGTGCCAAGGCTTACCAATTTCTTGTTGCTTGATTTTTTTTTTAATTTTCATAATAATTTTACAATTTTTAAAATAAGTTTTCACATAATTGTATTACCACAAACTGTTCAGTGAAAGAATATGGTGTGAAATCAGCTGCTAGAAAGGATCCATGGGGCAGAGTCCAGAGGAAATGAAGAGGGAGCTTCCGGTTGTCCCCTTCACAGGACATGTTTAGTTCCCCCAGCATGATGTGTTTTGACACATGTAAAGGGTTGCCAGCTAGGGGCTCTGGCCTGAGCTCCAGCATGTACAGTGTTAATTAGAGGCCAGTATCATAGGTGTAGAACTCCTGCATGGCTGACTTCAGTTATTCAGGCTCCAGACCCTAGAGAGAAAACAGGTGTTTACCATCATCACAATGTACGGGTTATCTGGTCAAATTGGTAGCCAATTTTTTCACCAGTTGGGGGTCAGATTATAGCCATGGCTTCAGGTATGCAAGAGCACTCTTATTAGAACACTTAAGGAGTTTAGTTTATACGAAGATAAGGGGTAGTCCTAAGAATAGGCCTTTTTGGGGAATGAACAGGATTTGAGCATCCTAGACCTGCTGAATTAAGATTTTCCTGTATGACTTCCCTTTCCTCTCTTCTCCTAAACTTAATTAACTTTCATTCCGTCTTCAGCCTTAATTGAAATGGTGTTTTCTGTGTATATATTTTTTGTATGCCAACTTTGTTTGATCAAGGTGTAATTTATGTACAATAAAAAGAACGCCTAAGTATACAGCTCAAGTTTTGACAAATGTCTATAGCAAAGGAATTACCACTACAATCTTAATATTACGCAATATAAAAATAAGGAAGTTGATGTTGGCAGGTGTATTTAGTTTTCTCTAGTGTTTATACACACTGAAGTAAGTATATCTATGTGTGCATGTGTAGTTTTGTGTGATCTTATCACATATTATGGCACTTTCCTTAATCAAGAAATGGAACTATCCCACCAACACAAAGAAACTCCAAATTGCTTTATAATCATACCTTCATCCCATCCCAACTTCTTAGCAACTACTGATCTGTTGTCTAAACACTAAAAATAACTGTTGTTATCCCATTAGTAGGGTGTGCATTCAGTGAGGGCGACCACAAAGTCGGTCTCCTTCATCATTGTATCCACAACATAGGCATGGGGTTTAGGCCCTTAATTGGTTTTCTTCGATAACTTAATAGCAAGGAATGACTTAATGCTGATGCCTTCATACGCAAAATTTTTAGATGAGACTTAATAGACGATGTCAAGAAAAATACAGACTGGGTGCTGTGGCTCACGTCTGTAATCCTACCACTCTTGGGAGGACAAGTCGGGATCACTTATCAGGAGTTTGAGACCAGCCTGAGCAAGAGCAAAACCCCATCTCTACTAAAAATAGAAAAAATTACCTGGCATTGTGGTGGGCACCTGTAGTCCCAGCTACTCAGGAGGCTGGGGCGGGAGGATTGCCGGACGCCAGGAGTTTGAGGTTGCTGTGAGCTATGACACCGTGGCACTCTAGCTTGAGCAACAGAGTAAGACTCTGTTTCAAGAAGAAAGAAAAAAGAGTATGTTCCCACCTGTTATCTCTATAAGAAGAGATGTGGCAGTTTTATTGGAAAAAGTATGAAACTGATGCTTTGGAGAACTTGTTAGGCAAACGCTATCAAATTTTCAGAGTTTTAACTGACCCTTTGAGATTTGTAATTATAAATTTAAAGTGGAGTTTATACTGTTGTTTTCTCTCAGTGCTCATCAGTCAGCACAAAGAAGGGAATGGGTGGTTGGGTTTAATATTGATTGGTTTTATCAAGCAGTTAAAATAGAGGGATAAATGAGAGACAAGGGTATTGATCTTTGCAAGGTAAGGTCATAATGATGGATGATAGACAAAGATGGTGTGAAATGAGAGGTTAATTAACTGGGTGAGGAAATTCTTTGAGCAAGTGCACTAGCAGGATAGGAGGTAATAGTTAAAGAGCAGAGTGTTTGAAAATTTCTCTAGGGCAGAGCTCAATGCATGTTTTCTGAAGAGTGCTGGAGAATAAATATTTTAGGCTTTAAAGACCAAGAAGTAAAACCTGAAAGTTATTATGAATGTACTAATACACTGAGTGAGAAGGCAAATTTTCCCAAATTTTTGTGGGATTTTTATAGAATATGGTCTTCTTTAATACTGATATACTTTTTTTTTTTAATTAAATCATAAACACATAGATCATGTATACATTAATGCATTTATGGGATACAATGTGCTGATTTCATATAGGGTTAGGAATGCTTACATCACATTGGTTAATATATATCTCATCTCATTTACTTCATTACTGTGTTAAGACATTTATATTCTATACTAATAGATCCGACATGTACCTTGCATTATGTACCATAGAATACCCATAGAACATTAAGGAGGATGGGATACTTTGGGAAAGGGCAATTACATTTCACTTGAGGTTCAAAATGAGTTTCCCTGTCATCAAAATACATAGCAACTGTTGATCTCTGAAGGCTATAAAGAGATTGTACATAGATTTGTCTTTGAAAATGCCTTTCCATTGACAGTTACTTGCAAATACTGGTATCACTCTATCAGCTCTTTTAATTGAGCTTATTCATTGCCTAGAAGACATTTCTAGAATTCAGTTAAGATTTTTCTATATGTATTAGACTTTAAACACTTATTACTTTACAAATTTATCAGTTCTAATCGATGGTTAGGTGGAAATACCTTAGCTACATAGTTAAATCGATTTTAAAGTATATAAATTTTCTTTGCTCTTTTACTGAAGTCTAAAAGTACTGCTGGAACTGTAACTTTAATTCAGAAAATACATCCATTGCAAGATTTCATGAGAATGGCGATCTACCTTTTTGTTTTCACTTTTGACAACATGGGAAGGGTATAAAGCAGCTCAGTGTTATTATTGAGATTGTTAATTGTTGTCCTATTTAATTTCACTATTTTAGTTTCATTTCTTTAATTATTTTTTGGTATTACTCTTTTTTATGTCTTTAGCATCTGGCATAATTGCTAGTATGGTGTAGAGTAAATAAAAGATACTCAATGAACATTTTGTTGAAGAAATACGTCTAAAATGTGACCTCTGAAAACAGCACTGGTTTTCCCCATTCTTCTTATTCCTTTTATTATAGGTGAAGAGTGATTATATGTTAGAGATAGCTGATCAAGTGGACCAGGAAATTGCTTTGAAATTGGGATGTCTGGAAATTCGGTAAGATGATAACCATATTTTGAGATCTTTATTCATCACTGGTTTTCATTATATTTGAAATTTTTCCATGTGTTTTCCTTTGCCTCATAAGGATTATCAGTAAAATATTCAATAAAATTCAATTAAAATAGAAGATTCTGAATTATTATGTAGATACTGATCTCCTAGTTTTGATCAATTTATAGCATAAATCTTCCTTATATATACATTCAAATTTATCTTTTCCCTGATTTTAGGCGGTCATACTGGGAGATGCGAGACAATGCATTAGAAAAGAAATCTAACTATGAAGTATTAGAGTAAGTATTACATACCCATGCTATATCTGGCAACTATTCAGAACTAAATCACTTTTAGTTTATCCTGACTTATCATTAAATATTGACTCTCAAATACTACTGTTAATAAAACTTTCATATCTGGAAGACAGATTTTTTTTAGATGAATGTTGTAACAAAAGCATTCTTGATGACATTAACTGTGTTAGCAAACATGTAAATTTGCTGATAAGTATCTTAATGCTAGTGGTGTGTATGGCCTGTTGAATCATTACAGACTCTTCTGACTCTGGATTTAATCACAGTAGGACGGCATTTCATTTCTAATTTATATTGAACTGTAGAATTACCTCTAAATTGCTTGTAAATTTTTATTCATATTTTCTATATAAATTTACTATGGAATTTTTCCACAAATGGATATATATATGTGAGTTACTTGTTCATGTATCAGAAAATTTAATAACTAAAAGTTTTATAACTAAAAACTTTTTTGATAATGAAATTAATTTGCATATTAGACTATTATTAGATTGCATTAAATGCATATAATCCAACCTAGACTTTAGGCTAGGAGTTCTGCTGTACTTCATCTTTTTTGATAATTCGGAAAAGATAAATGAGCACTGAGTTGTTGGTAGCTAAGTGCCAGAGAGTCAGAAATCAGTAATATAGAACTGTCACCCTCAGGAAGAGTCTCGGTTCAGTAAGCAAAATTATAAAATAATATACTAGAAATTAGAAGTAGAACTATCTACAAAGTGTTTTCAGGTCAGGTGTCACTTGATGTCTGAGGTGCTTTTGCAGGGAGATGGTGTTTAACCTGAGTCTGGGGGGGTGAGTGATAATACAGCACATGGGCAGGTGGTAGCCAGCCTAGGAGGAGAAATCAGCACATACAAAGACAGAGAGATATGGGTGATCAGACAAAAGCTAAAAAACCGTAAGTTCGTTGGGGATAGAAAACCATATTAGGAGGGAGAGACAGGGTCTGTGTGCATGGGGGCTAGATCCTTGCTTCTCTAATATAGTCTTCAAAAAGAGGCTAGACTTGATCCTTGAGCATCTTTGATTCATTGAACTATTTTCATCAGGACAGTGCTATGATGATATTTGAAATTTATAATTCCATATTTGTGAGATTGGCATTTTATTAAAGAATGTTAAAAATGGAAGCAGGGAGCAAAGAAACCATTGCATCTTTCGTTACTATATGAGAAATAGTGAGACTCTGAGAGAGACAGAAGCAGTGGCTGTGGAGATGTATGTTAGCACAGTCAGAGCCTGTGAGACCAGAGTCTGGCTTAAAGAAAAGGCATCTCTTAGAGTTGGGTCATGGGCCACTGGGGATACCAGTCACAGAAAAAAGAGCATGCTTGAGTGGAAAAGAGAGTAAGTTGTTTGGGTAATGTTGCTTTTCTTTTTTGCGATTTTTGGCTGGGGCCGGGTTTGAACCCACCACCTCCAGTATATGGGCCGGCGCCCCACTCCTTTGAGCCACAGGTGCCGCCCTGAATGTTGATTTTCATTCTGAGGGAAACATGTTTTTTTTTTAATGTAAAAGGAAAGAGAAATCTTTGTTTATTTCATCTGTTAGGAAATTACTAATACTAGCAGCATTGAAAAATCTCTGATGGCACCCAGTGCTTAAGACTGTCATTTCTAATGCCATCTCCAGTGAAAGGAACCATGGCTTCTTAGGAAAACTGCCTGGTTTTAGAAGAGAGACAATACAGTATGAGCCTAGAGCAGCTTGTATTGCTGGAAAGAAGGAAGTGCTAAAATGGCAGACAGCAGGCCAGGCGTGGTGGCACACGTCTATAATCCTAGCACTTTGGGAGGCCAAGGAGGAAAGATCACTTGAGACCAGGAAAATGAATACCAGCCTGAAAAACACAGTGAGACCCCATTTCTGCAGAAAAAGAAAAATTAACCAGGCATAGTGGCACATGTCTATAGTCCCAATTACTTGGGAGACTGAGGAGGGAGGATCACTTGAGCCCAAGACTTTGGTGGGGTTGTAGTGATCTGTGATGGCACCTCTGGACTCTAGCCCCTGATCATGACCCAGAGTATAAAATACATTTCCATGAGTTCATACTTATATAAATAATTGAATAAATAAATATGTGGAGAAATGACAAATCATCTCTATAGAATAATTCCAAATAATGTCAATATCTCCCTGTTGAAAGGACATGGAGCCATAAAACCCGCCCTGAAAGCATGGGCTACACTTAGTGGCTGGTGTCTACAGATCACAGCATATAAATGATTGAGGGGAGAAAATATCTTCACAGTGAGAGACTTGACAGACACAGCCTGAGCTGGGGGTCAGGGTCAACAATAGTGCTAATAAGTCATGTTGATGGTGTACACCAAGTGTGTTGAGAGTGGCACTTTACATCTCTGGTCTTCCTCTCCAAAGTTTATGACCCAGTTTAGTCATAAGAAAAACACCAGATAAACCCACTCGAGGGACATTGTATAAAATACCTAACCAGTACTCATCAAAACAGTCAAAGTTGGCCAGGCACAGTGGCTCATAATCCTATAGGCTTCTAATCCTAGCACTCTGGGAGGCTGAGGCATGTAGATCACTTGAGCTCAGGAGTTCAAGACCAGTCTGAGCAAAAGCAAGACTCCATCTCTACTAAAAATAGAAACACTAGCTGGGTTTGTGGTGGTGCCTATAGTCCCAGCTACTTAGGAGGCTGAGGTAAGAGGATTGCCTGAGCGCAAAACCTTGAAGTTTCTGTGAGTTGTGATGCTACAGCACTGTACTCTCCCAAAACAACAAAAAAAAACTTTTAAAGTCATGAAGGAAATAAGGGAAGTCTGAGAAACTGACAGCCAGAAGGAGCCTAGAGACATGATTAAATGTAATCTGGTGTCAAAGAGGAACCTGGAAAAGAAAAATCTACATAGAGTTTCTTAGTAACAATACATCAATACTGGCTTGGTGCTTATAGCTCAGCAGCTAGGGTGCCAGCCACATACACCGGAGCTAGGAGGTTCAAGTCCAGCCGAGGCCTGCCAAACAGCAGTGACAGCTACAACCAAAAAATAGCCGGACGTTGTGGGGGGGGGGGGGAGGGGGCACATGTGGTCCCAGCTGCTTGGGAGGCAGAGGCAAGAGGCTTAAGCCCAAGAGTTTGAGGTTACTGTGAGCTGTGAGCACTCTACCAAGGGCAACATAATAAGACTGTCTTAAAAAAAAAAAAAAGTAATACATCAATATTGATTTGTTATGAAAAATGTATGATAGTTATGCAAAGTATTAATAGTACTTTGGTATGGGGTACCTTTTCTGTAAATCTAACTACTGCAAAATTAAAAAAAGGCTATCAATATTTAAAAATCTGATGGGAGGAAGGCAGAAAGCCAGTAAGTAGTTAAGAGATGATCTAAAAAGGTAAAACTGATGGTAAATAATTGTATGAAGTCAGAAATGGGATGTTAGTTCAGTGGCCTGACAGAGTCACAGGGAAAAGAAACATGTGACCGCCATTCAGGGTCACTATGGTCACTTCCCTAGTGCAGTGATTAGGGAAAAATGGTGTGAATTGTATTCTGTCCTATCTCTGTATGAAGCCAATACAGGAAAATGAAAGATAACTGGAAAATAGAGTCTGTGTGAGAATCAGAGGTATACAAAAGAATGAAGAAAGCCAGATGTCATGTCAGAAGGATGCAGAGTTACAGGAAGAGAGATGCCTGAAGAGACTCTGTGGGTAATGTACGGGCATGTTGTTAGCAGCCAGCACAGGCAGTTCACAGAAAGAGAAGCAGGTGTCCATCAAGGTGAGGTGTGAACGGTGTGTTGGGAGAGATGAGCTTTAATAAAAGTTCCAGATTTGTTTGAAGCTAGTGTCAAATTTTACACTAAAGTTGGTGTAATTTGGCTTATTTTTAGAAATTACAGAACAACAGATGACAGAATAGATGAGTAGAAGTGGCCATTTGGGTAATTAATCAGGGCCTTCAAAACATTGGTGTTTTGTGGGGACTCAGTGAAGTGGGAAGTATGGGCATTACTGTTCAATAAGTCAGAGCTTATGATCATGATGACCAGGAAACAGAGGAGAAAGACACAGCCTGAGCTTGTCAATTAGACATCCTCGGAAGAGGTGGTTGAAAAAGTTGAACGATCTGTTGCTTTGAAATGGCTCTTGAGTATTTGTTCATGTATATGTTCGATATTTAAAGTCAACAAAATACAGTTAAAGGGGAATCTTGAGGTTTTGCAGTTTTAGGACATTGCTGTGCCTTCTTTCTGAATGCCTGTGCTTTTCCTTACTGTAGTGAGCCTCACAGTTGTATAAGCTGAGGGAATTCGGTCCTGTACTGATCTCTGTGTGAGAGGTGGATTAGCCGAATGGGCTCTCAGAGCAAAGTATCAGGGTTCAAATCCTAGCTCCATCTTGACTAGCTCTTCTGTTTGCTCAGTTTTATTAGTAAAACTCATGGTGTTTGTTTCCAAATCTGTGAAATGGAGGTAATACTGGTAACTGTTTTTGAGTTGTTGCAGGGAGTTGTAAGATAATCTGTGTCAAGAGTTTAGTATCTATGGTACATAGTACTGAAGAAATGTTGACCATAATTATCACCATTGTTATCCATAGGAGAGACTGATTGTCAGTCAGGATAAAGGTCAAACTGTGTTGAGTCTTTTCAAAAAGCATTAAGAAAACTTAAAAGAATATATGTTCATTTCTTGATTTAATTTTGAACCCTTTAGATGGTTTTTAAATTATTTTATTTCAAAGGTAATAATACATTTTAGCTATGAATGTTATTCATTGTAGTTATTGGGAAAATTGGAGCTACACTGTCAAATAGGAAAAAAAATCTTCAAATCCCTTTACTTACCAATATAACCACCTCATGTCTTACTAAATGTTCTCATTTAGCCCTCTTTTTAACACATGTGTGTACAGTTGTAATGCATAGTTTTAGCGCAGTTTTCAATATAAGTAGAATGATACTATATGAGCATCCTTTTCCCCCCACCTTATGTCAACGAGATCTTTCCATGCAACTAAATATAAATAAAAAAGGTATTAGTATACTAGACCATCACATGTTTGTATAATACTACATTTAACTAGTCATCTGTTGCTGGAAATTCAGTTCACATTAATAACAGTGTAAAGTACATTGCCATTTTTTTGTTGTTCATTTTTGCCTAAATGATAGGCAACAAATAATAGTTCATTTTTTTCTATTTATGTAACTTTGATTGCTGGTAATGTTAAACATCTTCCTATATATAACCATTTTATTTTCTTTTGTAAATTGAATTTTAAGTTTTTCTCATGTGTTTGTGTTGTTTCATTACTAATCTTCAGAACTCTGTCATATTAACCCTTGGCTTACAATGTTAGTTCTACATAGTCTTTCCCAGCTTGTCCCAGTTTTCAAAATAGAGAGCTTTGTCTTTTTTTCAGTGTAGCGAAATCTGTCACCTATTTTCTTCTTGGTTTTTGAATTTCATGACCTGATTTTAAAAGGGTATTCAGTGACTTAAGATTATTAAATGTTTTTTCTGAAACTTTTGTGAATTCATTTTTGATTTTTGATTTCTTAACGTGAATTTTTAAAAAATATTTTCTTCTTAAGTTAACTTTTAGCTTAATGGTGTTATGATCAGACATCATGATCGGTGTGACAAAAGCTTCTCAGCCTTTATGGAGACTTTGTTTATAGACTAACATAAGACCATTTTGGCCCCAGTGTTCTATTAAGAAAAAGTTTCAAATGTATAAAAGCATCGACTTCTACAGTGCCCCCATATGTATCTGTCTAATTTGACTATATTTGCTTTATGTGATCAGTTTTTCAGAATGTTTTCATTTGGTTTTAAGAATGTGTTTGCTAATTAAGCTTGTTAAGTATCTGCAGTGGTATTTTGTCTTTTGATGTATTAATGATTAAAAAAGTTGTGTTGAAATGTCCATTTGTGATACTGATTTTGCCCGTTTCTTCCTGCATGTCTATTACTTCTTGCTCTATATTTTGAGGCTCTTTCATGTAAACATACAAGCAGAAAGCTTATAGATTTTTGGTAAATTGAATCTTGTGTCATTATTTAGGAATCCTCTTTCTGCCTAATGTGTGTGTAATTCAAATATATATATATATATATATGTGTGTGTGTATATATATATTTTCAAATTCTAAATACTGTTTTCTTTAAGTTACCATTGTTCTGGTATATATTTTTCATTTTTCACTTTTAACTCTCTATGTCCTTACACTTTTTAAGTATATAACTCTTACAAATATAAAGCTTCATTGTTTAAATCCAATCTAAGAGATAGGTTTAATACATTTATTTTTATCAGAATGAACTTGTTTGTATTATCTTTATTTCTAGTGCCCTAGAAATAAGCAGTGTTTGTGTGCATGCTCTTTATTTCTTTTCTTTTTTATTATTTTATTATTTTTTTTGAGACGGAGTCTCATTTTGTCACCCTTGGTATAGTTCCGTGGCATCAGGGCAACTTCAAACTTTTGGGCTCAAGTGATTGTCTTGCCTGAGCCTCCCAGGTAGCTGGGACTACAGGTGCCCACCGCAACACCTGGCTGTTTTTAGAGATGGAGTCTCTTTCTTGCTCAGGCTGGTCTCCAACCAGTGAGCTCAGGCAATCCACCTGCCTTGGCCTCCCAGAGTGCTAGGATTAAAGGCGTGAGCCACTGTTCCCGGCCACATGCTGTTTATTTCTTAATTGGTATTGTTAATCCAGATTTTTTCTCCAGTGATTTGGAACTTTATATAAACTATCTTTACTCTTTAGTTACCTTATACTTAACTTTCTATACTAACTCCAAATTTTAAAATTATGTAATTGTCTCTTAAACAATAGAAATACCTTGGGACACTTGAACTTTGTCTTCTTTTACCTTATTCATTTTTTTCTTGTTATTTTAATTGTACCTTTTTATTTAACCCGTAAATAGTAGATCTTATTTATGCAGATAGTATTTGACTTTTCTGCATGTTTATCATTTTATTTCTTAATCATCCTCCTTTGTATCTCAGACCACACTTCTTAGATTACTTTTACTGGAAATACATTGTTCAGATCATTATATTTTCTCAACACTTTAAAGATAATACTCTGCTAGCTGTGACTATGAAAAAATGTCTCTTGACATGTTGGTATAGTTCCTCATTCTTCTAAGATACTTATTTTTGGTCTTTTTTAGGTTAACGCATGTCTTGGGCTTTGATTTCTTTGTATACATCCAGTTGAACCCAGATATGCTTCTTAATTTTGTAGATTCATATTTCCATCTGGAAATTATATGCCATTATCTCTTTAATCTCTTAACAGTTGTCATATTTGTTATCTGCCTTTCTCTTGATAGCAGTGTATGTATAATTTATGTGGATTTGTCTTCTGATTCATTAATTTTCTTTTAAGTAGTTTTTCACCACTTAACATTTTTTCATTTGTAGGGTTCCATTTCTTGTAATGTGATCTGCTTCTTTGTTCCTGGTAACTCTTGTATACTCATATGTGTGGATTGTGCCATTTCTTTCAAGTTTTTCATGCATAGGTGTTTTATGTTCTGTATTTGACAATAACATTGGGGCAAGGGTATGTGGTTGTCTCAATCTGCTATTACTCTGACTCTTACTCAAGCCCCTAGAGAGGCTTGATTGAGAGCCTGTTGACCCTAGATTGGGCAAGCTGGGTTCCCTCTGCTGTTGCAACTTCTGATGTGAGCCAGGAAATAATGCTACCTCAGTCTCCCTCCAGTCCAACCTCAGTGCCCAAGTGCCAGGTTCGTCAGCCCCACCTTGCAGGTGCCCTTAGTCCAGAAACTCCAAAGTAGCTATTTAGTATGACTGGCAGTGTTTTGTGTGTGTGTCTTAGGAGCATCCTGGAGACCTGTGTGTTTATCAGTATATTGGTTAAACATCCTCTGATATACTTCAGACTGACCTTCTGACATCAGTTTTCTTTTTTCTTAAAATATATTACTTAAAAATTTTCTATATGTACTTTTCGGTGGTAAAATTCTGTTTCTGTCCTCTTGTAATTTTTCTTCTTGAAAGATAGCTTTGCTCCATTAACACTTCTAGATTTATAGTTTTATTTTCTCAATACTTTAAAGATGCTTAATAACATTTGATTTGGTTGGCTTCATTGCAGCCGCTGAAAGGCTGATGCTAGCGGTTTAGGAGTGGTGCTGATTGGGAGACGCGCCATGCCTCTCATGTGTGCCCTGGCTCTTCTGCCGCAAGAGGGGCATAGGAACCTAATTCCTCAAGGAGAGCCTTGGCATAACTTTCTCCTGCTGTTTTTTTTTTTTTTTTTCCTGGTAACTTAGAGCCATCTAGAAATGTACATATTTCCACAGTACAGAAAGAATTCTGCATGAATGCAGAATATTATATTTCTTTATTGGTTTATTTCAGAGTTGTCTTTTTCCTTTCTAGCAAGAAGGAAAGTCATGAAATAGTCCACACAATTGATTAGGTTCTGGTAGAAATTTTAAAGGTAATCCCATTTATTTATAGCATACTGCAGAATACCCCTTCAACTTACCTTATTTCAACCTAACTGTCTTGAATTATGCTAAAAATAATAAGGCCCAACTTTCTGAGAGTAGGGAAAATCCTACCTAAAGAATTCTACATTTTTTTCTTTAATGAGCTGAAGAGTTCCTCAATCTTTCTTCCTAGGCTTGATAGAACCAAGGTACTTTTTCGGTAGGCAAAGGGTAGGTCCATAGTGAAGAAGTCTGCCCTCCTCTGTTCCTGGTACTTTACTTCCTGAAGGCTTATGCTACCAGGAAACCCACTGAAGTATAAAACAGACAAGACCTTTATGTACATCTTTTGTACATCTTAGTAAGAGGTAAGGAGGAGAGGAAGAGGCAGCTACCAAAGGAGATTTGACATCCAGAATACTGCTCAACCACAGGATGCAATGACACACCCACACCCCCTCATCTTGGGACAGTTCAAACACATCAGTTTTGAATTTGGATTCAAATCACCTCACGTGCACATCTTGGAGATGTGGGAGGAAACTGAAGTACCTGGAGGAAACCCATGTAGACAGTGGCCTCAGCTACTGATGGTTTTCTCATCGATGTTATGATGAAATGACGTTGAACGTGATGATGTTATTTCAAGGACCTGTTGTATAATGCTTTACATTAGAGGACATCGGCCAAAACATAGTCATATGGCCATATCCCACTGCAAAGGAGACTAGGGGATGCAGCACCGAACCAAAAGACAACTTCTGTTTATCAGGATGAAGGGCAGAGTATCATTAAGAAACATGGCAATCTTTGTCAAAGTTAGAGAATTTTAACGTGTGTGTTTTTAAGAGGTTTTAAAGTATAATTAGAGATAAAAGTACCTCAGTACTACTTTTAAATTAGAAACTTGGCCGGGCACAGTGGCTCACGTCTGTAATCCCAGCCCTCTGGGCAACCGAGACAGACTGATTGCTTGAGCTCGGGAGTTTGAGGCCAACCTGAGCAAGATTGCAACCCCCATTTCTACGAAAAATAGGCAGTTGAGCTGGGTGTTGTGGCAGGCACCTATAGTCCCAGCTACTCAGGAGGCTGAGGCAAGAGAATTGCTTAAGTCCAAGAGTGAGCTATGATGACACCACAACACTCTAGTCATGGCCACAGAGTGAGATTCATCTCAAAACAAACAAACAAACAAACAAACAAAAAAACCCAATTTTAAGAATTTTAGGAAGAAGGTTAGATAGGGATCTTACACGAAAATGTTCATTTATGTTACGAGTTTTGTTTGCATTTTTTCCTCATTTAAATACCATATTTAAGGAATTATGTTCACAAAGTATTAGTTAAACAAAGTCACCAGAGTCATGGTCTTCTGAGAAGTATCTCCAGAGGAGAAATAAATGTATTCTTGACATAATAATTCACTTATAGTAAGCTTAATTCCCTTATTGTATGTAAGTAAAGCTTACTCTGTTCTGAGTCCTCTTGAAGCCTGCTATGTTGTGGGATGGTGGGCCCAAGTGCACATGTGCAGCAGAGGGCCTCAGTCTGGGGTGTCTCTGCAGTGTCCCAGCACACTGTGGAGTGCTGGTCTTGGCAAGTGGGGAATGTTGATGGCAACAAGCAGATGCACACTGCCCTTCTCCCTGGACCCTTCTGGATGGCAGTGTGGTATGAAGGGGGCAGTGTGAGGTACTGCATGGTGACTGTGCGTGGCATGTGAGAGGACAGAGCTCTCCGAGCATGAGTGTGGAGATTTTCAGAAACACTAAATGGTGATGTGGATCCCACAAGAGAAGAAAGGAATTTTGAGATGTAATGAAAGAGAAGGAAGGCCTTATCAGTCAGTAGTGTTCTGAATATTTCAGTTGACCCTTAAGAGAGTTCTTATATAAAATTGATCACAAAAATAAATTTAAGTTCCAGAAATTCTAAATTTCAATAGCTGAATTGTTTGGTTTCAAATGCTCCTGGTCTTAATATATTTTACTCTGTGGTTCAGTTACTTATTTATATCAGTATCTCACTTATGAAAAGGGAAGATACAGTGGCCTTTTCCCTAACCCACAAGTTGTTACGGATTCCTGTCGTGCTATGTACTCTCATTAAGAAAGAAAGTGAGTACAGGCAGTCCCTGAGTTACAGACATCCAACTTAGTACAACTCATACTTACAAATGGAGGCTGTTACTGTGTAGTGTCTCTCTTTGTGGCTTCAAATCCAAATAAATATGGATCTTAGAGAACAGATCATCGCTAGTCCTAAAAGGAAGAGGACAAGTGCTTAGAAGCTCCCTGCCAACCTGTGCAATCCCAAAGAAAGTATCTTTGTTTAAGTATAACTCTCTCCTCACCTCCCTGTCCCTCCTTCCTGGAGTCTTTCAGAGCAATGCAGGAACCTCTGGGGTTGTCACTATGATGGTGATGGTGCCTCTGACCCAGCATCCTTCCATTTCCCTCATCCCTGCCCCTCCTGAGGAGAGGCCAGGCACCCAAGGTCTACGACACTCCTCTGCCCTTGCCCTGTGCGGTGTGGCTTTCTGCAGCCATGGAGTGGCTCACCCATCCAGGACTTGCCATGTGGGGAAGCTCCTCACTCACGATGCATCTGATGTGACTGGCAATAGGAATTTTTAATTTTAACTAATTTGAGTATAAAGAGCTACATACTAGAGCTAGTGGCTGTAACATTGGGCAGCACTGCTCTAACCTGGCTTTAATATTCTGTAATCTGTGTATGGGTTCAGAAGGCTCCTCTGAACTGATCTGAGAATCTAATAAATTGATGCTCAAGTTTAGGAAGAGAAGTTACAAACAGCAGTGCTCTCAAAACTTCATGGGAGCTAGTTTTCAATCAAATGAGTTTGAATACATTCAGGATATGCCCTTGACACTTAATAAGATAGTGAATAATTATCTTGTAATAAAGGATGGTAGTTGTTTGTTATGACATATAAATTGTGTTTGTTGTTTTATTCAAATACAGGACAATTGTATAGAGTTTGGGCTCAAAGAAGTTTTACACCACAGGATGCTGTGAACCACTGCAGATTAGAGCACACATCTTAAGACAGGGCCAGACAGTGTGGGAAAAAGCAGTCGTGCAATGAAAATGGGATGACCAGCGTGTCCCCTGCCTGGTTTCCTAAGGGAGGTTTTAATATAGACATCTGTAATAGAGTCTTCCTGAAAACTTGGAACATAATACCTTAGGTGCTTCTCAGAGTCCTCTCCCATGAAGTCAAAGTAGATGGACTTCTTGATTAGAGTGTATTAAAGGTGATACAGTTGAATTTTTGTCATAGTTTGTGTACTTTTGCCTCAATATTTTCTCAACTGCCAAGCATCTAAAAGAGTTCTAACATACAGACATACATTCATTATTACTCACAAGTTTTTTTGTTTGTTTGTTTCAGTTTTTGGCTGGGGCCCTACTCCTTTTAGCCGCAGGTGCCGCCCTAGTCACAAGGATTTTAAAAAACTGTACATACGCTAATCACTGGTCTTATCCTTTAAAAATTTTTTTTTGTAATGGAGTTGTCTTTACCTTTGAAGTAAAAGTAATACCTAAAAGTAGGCTGGGTGCAGTGGCTCACGTCTATAATCCTAGCACTCTGGGAGGCCAAGCCAAGGCAGGTGGATTGCTTGAGCTCACAAGTTCGAGACCAGCCTAAGCAAGAGCAAGACCTTGTCTCCACTAAAAATAGAAAAAAAACTGAGGCAAGAGGATTGCTTGAGCCCAAGAGTTGCAGGTTACTGTGAGCTTTGATGGTACAACCACTACTCAGGGTGACAGCTTGAGACTCTGTCTCAAAAAAAAAAAGTAATAACCTAGTAATAGTCTTTTCACAAAGAAATATGCCTTCTTTCTTTTTCTTGAAATATATAGCCTTTTTGGTCTATCTTTAATTTTTGCTACAGAAATTCTTTACTTTGTACCTGACTCTGAGAAAAATAGAGGTGTAACTAGATTGACAAATAGCAGTTGGCAGCCTCCTAGTTGGCAAGAGAACCCTACCCTGGTCTTACCCTCAACCAAAGGCCGTCATGGCCATTTGCCCTCTTGAAATGCCCACAAGGAGGATGCAGCCACCTCACTCTGCCATGCCTGAGACAGAACTGTTGCCACCCACTTCCCTTCTCTGTGCAGAGCATCAGCATTCCCCCTGCCATCATTCACCCCTCCATCCGTCCCTCATACTTCATGTCCACTCACTCATGCATGAGGTTATACCCCTGAACCTCACCACTTGCTAGCTCTCCTGCTCCCCAGTAGACTTCTCAACCCAGATCACACCTCCCTTTTAAATGCAGCAGGGCATAGGGACCGAAAGCTCTCAGACAAGGATTCAGAGGTACTTCTGGAGCAGCGGTTCTCAACTTGTGGGTCACGACCCCTTTTTTAACAATGAAAGTACATTGCAGCATTAGGAAGAAAACTGCCCACCTTAGAATTCTAGGGACTTCACAGACACATTCTTATCTGCGCCTCAGCAACACTGTATGCAGTAGAATTGGCATCCCCATTTTACAAGTAGATAACCTGAGGTTCCCAGGTCTCAGTAGGCAAATTTATCTTATAGCAGAGCTAACATTCAAGAACTCTCCAATGAAAATTAGTGCTTTTTATAATAGAACAATTACTTGAAAAGGAAGCTAGGAAAGAAAATGCTCAAGAATAGTGTCTTAAAGATTATAGTGTGTTTGTCTTTTATGTACTTACTTTGCTACTTCCTAGTAGTGGTTAGCATCAAAATTCATAAAATGCAAAGACTTTGTGTGTATAGGAGGCAGTGTGAAAAGGAAGAACTCTGGTGGGCGCCTTTTCATCCTTATATCCCATTATTATTTTTTTTTAATTAAATCATAGTTGTGTACATTAATGCAATCATGGGGTACAATGTGCTGGTTTTATATACAATTTGAAATATTTTCATTGAATTGGTTAACGTAGCCTTCATGGCATTTTCTTAGTTATTGTGTTCAGACATTTATATTCTGCATTTAGTAAGTTTCACCTGTACCCTTCTAAGATGCACGTAGGTGTGGTCCCACCAATTACCCTCCCTCTACCCATTCTCGACCCCCTCCCCCTTATATCCCATTATTAAAGTAGATAATGGCAATGCTGTAAAGGTAAGGAAGGGAAGTTACAAACATAAGTGGTTAGAGAAAAGTGGAGAACAAGGACTTATATGAATTAACTGTTAGATAAAACCAGAAAACTGGGTCTTTGTCATAGAAGCCAACAAAAAAAATTATAGCGTGTGGTGGTCCCAACAATAACAAAGTTAAAATGAATGAGAACTGAAACCAGTTCTGGATTTAGCAAGGAGTTCATTGGTTTAGGTACTACCTATTCTATTATCTATAAAATAGAAGAAAGGATTCAGTTTAGATACAGAATTAACCATATGGACTGACAGGATTTCTGTGTTTTTGTTCATAATGCCAATTGACCTATAGTTATGGATGAGCAAGTCATTTTGTATTTTGGTGCTTTTTATTCCGCTTAAACTATTTCCTTTTGTTGAGCCTGAAAAGATCCGTCCGTGTATTTCTCTTTTCCATTTGATCCTTTCTGTTTCCCTGTCTCCTGACATCCTTTAATGTCTTCAGCTGCATTATTTTATCTCACTAGCACACCAGTGCCATCTAGTGGCCCGAGCACCTGAGTTACATGGAAAAGAGAATTGGCTATAATTTTCGGATCTGTTTTCTTGGGCAGAGGCGCCTTGGGGGTCTTGATAATAATAACCAGTTTAATTTTACAGCCTGATTTAAAGGAATTTGCTATAATTTCTAACATTTCTCTGTATATTCAGCTTTTGGTCCCCCAAATCATAAGCCATGATTAAGTGAACTAGTCCTTCAATCAAAAAATTCTGTCTTTAAAAATCAACTTTTAGTATAAATGAAAATTATTTTTTAAACTCCCAAGGTAGAGGCTTTTCCTAATTAGGGTAGCTATTTTCTCTACAAATACAGTATTACCCAGTTGGAGTTGGAATTGGAATTGGAATTGATGTTTATAAGGGCAACCTTTAAGCAATATCTTAAAAAGAACAGTTTTCTATATTTTTTTCTTTTTCCTTTTTTCTTAAGAGACAGTTTTGCTCTGTTGACAGGCTAGTGTGGAGTGTTATATAGTTCACTGTGCCTTTGAACTCCTAAACTCAAGTGATCCTCCCACGTCAGCCTCCCAAGTGGCTCAGGTTCCAGGTGTAAGCCACCATACCTGACAGCCATTTTCTTACACATTGTAATTTTTGAAGAGACAATATTTTAGAAGAGTTTTCAACAATAAGGGTAAAAAAATCAAAAAGATTTCTACCTAAACCAACTTGTGTTTATGTTTCTATACATATCTAGAAAATATTGTGTCCCACCCTTTCTGTGAATTTACTGGTAAATTGCAGTGCTATTTCTACTGGTTTCCTTTCTAAACAATACATGGAAGGGTAAATGATTTGCAGTACTTTTCTGTTCTTGCAAGTGTGTCATATTAATTGATTTAGTAGTGTTATTTGTTAATACACTTCTTTTTATATTTCAGAAAAGATGTTGGTTTAAAGCGATTTTTTCCTAAGAGTTTACTGGATTCTGTCAAGGTAATTAGAGTCTCCTTTATCCTAATCAAATACTGAAATTTTACCTTTTCCCCAATAGTAAATGGCTTTTGGGAAAATAAAATATAGATTTCTCCCCTACATGTAAAAGCTATGATGTAAAAAGCTGACATTTATTCTACTCATATTAATGGCAAGTAGATTTTTATAGGTACAACTTTTTCCCTCAAAATCATGATTTCACTCCCTGATTGTGTGTGATACTCAGCTGAGTACAAAACTGAAGAAATTACATGCTCAGTTGTCCCTGTCACCTAGGTCTTTACAGTCTTACTTTGACATGCAGAGGAAAAGGAGCAACATGTAAAAGAATTACGGTCATAGAGTCATGAATACTGTGTGTGTGGGAATCAGTGCGTCCTGAAGGTGTGTCTTTTCCGGTTTCAGCCATATCGCCATGCCTTCACATTAGAAACTTGGGCAAAGCCTCGCTTCCTGTCCGTCCCTCCCTCCCTCCCTGTAGCTCCCACACAGGCAGAAAGGGCTCCCTGTAGGGTGAGAGATGAACTCTGAAGTGTGGTTGCCAAAGCCAATTCTGAACACAGGCCAAGTTGTTCACATGCAGTAGCGGGGCACGGACCTGGGGGTTAGAGACAGAGTCTGGCTCAGATAAGCTCTGCAAATTGCTGGCATCATGCTCTTGGCCTGATTTCTTATTTCAACAGTGGAGAAAATAATATTTTGTAGGGTTGATGCGAATATTTAGCAGATTAAAATTATTTACCACAGTACTTGTCACATAGCAATTCAGAAACAGTGACTATTTCTGTTCTATTTATTATTACAAAGGCATGTTCTACATTCCTTCAACTGAGTTCCAAGCAGGATAAGGCATATGTTATGGAAGAATGTAGCTTCGTTGTTCAGAAAATTGGCTCTAAAACCAAACTGCCTTGGGTAAAAATCTTGACTTCCCCATCTTAAATTGCACGTGACTTTAGAGAAGTTATTTAGCCTTTATTTCAGTTTCCACATGTGTAAAATGCAGATAAAACCAGTTTCTAATACACGAAGCTCATATATAAAGATTAAATGAGCTAATGTGTGTAAAATCTTAGAACAACAGAGCAATTGCTCAGGAAGTGTGACCTGGTTTGATGTGGAGGGTGAGCGTCATCCTTGTTCCACTGATGACAAAAGGCAAACTTCAGTATTTTTTTTTTGCATAGGTCTGAGACACATTTTTTTACTGTAGCCCTATAGAATGGCTGGCTCAATTACCATTTGTTTTTCCATAAACAGACTATGTCAATACATTTGTTTTTCCAAAAACTATTTTGTTTTACTAGCTTTTTCCTTTATGTTTACATTTCTAGATGATTGTTTATAGTTAACACTCACATTGAACTATTGACATATTACCTTAGTATAGGTGGAACTTGAATAGCTATGTTTAATGTCAGAAATAGAATCTGGAATGTGTGTACCTTAATTGTTAAGAAAAGTTTGGAAGGTATTTTGAATCTCTGCCCTTTTGATGTGAGCCTATGTACCAGAGACACGTTTTTAAAAGTCCTTATACCAGTAAAACCAGTATGTGAAACCCATACTAAGGAAAAGTCTATAACAGTGGTTCTCAACCTGTGGGTTGTGACCCACAGAAACTGTATTAAAGGCCCACGGCATTGGAAAGGTTGAGAACCACTGGTCTGTAATGTTCTGATCATTGCTGTTCAAAGGTCAAGGCTATGAAACAGAAGGAAAGACCAAGAAGCTGGAGGAAGCTGAAGAGAAAAGATGAGAAGTGCAGTGTGGAAATTGGAATAGTGTGAGGACATGAGTGGACAAACTAGTGAAAGTAAATTTGAGACTGTAGTTCAGTGAATGGTACCAAGGGAGCTCCCTATGCTGCTCTACTATAAAACTAAAATTAGGTGGTAAGTCAGAATAGCCAAATTATAATTTATTGCAATATAATTCATAGTAGAAACCTAATTTCAGAACTAGATTTGTTAAGAGATCAATAGTTACCAGTTTTTTTGAGTATATATCTAATTCCCAAATGATAAAGTGGTTTCTTAGAATACTATCAGAAATACTTAATTTTATTCTTAGAGCAAATAGTCGTCATTTCATTTCTAAGGCCAGAAGATGAACATTTCAGGCTTAATATTTTCATTGCGCACCAAGTGCAGGGTGTGGTGCAGTTATCTGGTGGTGAATTTCTGGCATTTGCTGAGGGCCACGTGTGGGGTATGCTGAAGGAATGAAGCCTCTACTAGCAGAGCCTATCATCTGGCATAGTCAAGGAGGAAGCAGCACTCTTTGCATGTACCATTAATATATTGGTGTTTAGCAATAGATGGGTGGGTTGATAAGTTATGGCTCCGCGCCTGTGGCTCAACGGGCTAAGGCGCCAGCCATGACACCTGAGCTGGTGGGTTCGCATCCAGCCCGGGCCTGCCAAACAACAATGACGGCTGCAACCAAAAAAAAAAAAAAAAATGGCCGGGCGTTGTGGCAGGCACCTGTAGTCCCAGTTACTTGGGAGGTGGAGGCAGGAGACTCGCTTGAGCCCAGGA
>CAUYON010183833.1:0-16565 GCA_963573935.1 Arctocebus calabarensis | reverse complement strand
TTGCCTCAAGCGATCTTTCCTTCTCAGCTTCCCTAAGTGCTAGGATTATAGAAGTGAGCCTCCACACCTGGCCTATTTAGCATTTTCTTTGCTTACGCTTACTTACTGTATCCTACCCCTTTCTTTGGTTTCAATGTCTTTGTTTTGAAGTATATCTTTTTTTTTTTTTTTTTTTTTTAGACATATCCTAAAGCTATCACCTTGGATATAGAGCTGTGGCATCACAGCACACAGCAACCACCAAATCTTGGGCTCAAGCGAGTCTCCTGCCTCCGCCTCCCAAGTAGCTGGGACTACAGGTGCCCACCACAACACCTGGCCTTTTTTTGGTTGCAGCCGTCATTGTTGTTTGGCAGGCCCGGGCTGGATTCGAACTCGCCAGCTCAGGTGTACGTGGCTGGCGCCTTAGCCTGCTGAGGTACAGGCGCCGAGCCCGAAGTATATCTTTTATGAGTTCCTTCATGCAATGTCTGTAAGTGATGAATTCTTTACTTTTTTTTTTTAGGTATTGTCTCACTTTGTGGCCCCCAGTAGAGTGCTGTGGTGTCATAGCTCACAGCAACCTCAAACTCTTGGGCTCAAGGGATTCTCTTGCCTCAGCTTCCCCAGCAGCTGGGACTACAAGTGCCTGCTAGCCCAGCTATTTTTAGAAATGAGATCTCGAATTGACTCAGGCTAGTCTCTAACTGGTGAGCTCAGGTGATCTACCCATCTTGGCCTCCCAGAGCGCTTGGATTATAGGCGTGAGGCATCACACCTGGGCCATAAACAAGATCACTGAGTAAAAATTATGTGTTATTGGGCATTGCTTGTGGCTCAAAGGAGTAGGGTGCTAGCCCCATATACTGGAGGTGGCAGGTTCAAACCCGGACCCAGCCAAAAAAACTGCAAAAGAAAAAAAAAATTATTGTTAGTGAAATCTTAAGTAGAATAAAACAAGGCAAGAGAATAAGTAGGGAGTTTGGGAGGATCATAATGTAGATGGATTTTAGGTAGAATGACCAGGAAAGGTGGCATTTGAACAAAGACCTGAGAGAGGTGGAGTATGAAGCCATCTGGTGGGAGAAAATTCTTGGAAGTGACAGCAAAGAAGGCCCTGAGGTCGGGCGGGGCTTGTGATACAAGCATGTCAAGTGAGGGGTCAGTGTAGCCAAAGTGGAGGAAGCCCAGGGAAACATAGAGAACATGAGGTCAGAGAGGTCAGATCTTTTTTTTATATTTTTTAAATTTTTTGTTTAGAGACAGAGTCTCATGTTGTTGCCCTCAGAAGAGTGTTGTGGCATCACAGCTCACAGCAACCTCCAGCTCTTGGGCTTAGATGATTCTCCTCCCTCAGCCTTCCAAGTAGCTGGGACTACAGGCACCTGCTACAAAGCCTAGCTGTTTTTTTATTGCAATTTGGCTGGGGCCAGGTTTGAATTTGCCACCCTTGGTATATGGGGCCGGCACCCTACTCACTGAGCCACAGGCACCGCCCAGGTCATATCTTTTAAGACCTGTGGTCCTTTGTCAGGCTTTGAGTTTTTTCAGTGAGTGAAATGGGGAGCCTCTGAGAGATTTTAGACAGAGGAGAGGCATGATCTGACAGGATGGCTTTGGCAGCTTAATAAACTGAAGCAGAGAAGGGCAAAGCTCAGAGAGTTTCAAGTCTAATCCAGTGATCCACATGAGAGATCAGTGTGACTCAACCAGGATGGCAACAGTGGAGATGACGGGGACTAGTCAAGAGTCTGGGTATAGTTTGAAGGTAGAGCTAATAGTATTTGCTGGCAGATAAGTTGTGGGGTCTGAGAGAAATAAGAGGAATGGAAGGTGACCAGGCTTTTGGCCTAGCCATTGGAAGACTAAAGGTGTCTCATACTCTCATGGGGAAGATTATGGGGGGAGCAGGAAGGTGAACCGTGGTGTCTGTAAACATGCAAGTGAAGATGCAGGGAATACAGTTGGATCTGTGTGTCTGAAATTCAGGAGAGGGTCTAGTCTGGATTGTAAATTTTGGAGTCATCTGTGTTTTAGTACTTAAAATAAGAAACTTGGTGACAGTACCCAGAGATTGATCAATAAAACAGAAAAGGACTAAGAACTAGGCCCTATGGCCTTCTAACTTTTTCCACAGCTGTGGAAGTGTCAGCTGTCTGTCTGTTCCTCTGTTTAGGCTTCTCTTCCTACACCTTCGGGGACACTGCAAACCCCGCCCCTAGATCTCTGGCCCAGCTGTACAGCTCTATCTTCTTCCTCAAGCCAAAGTGCTGCAGACTGTCTTCTCCCTTTTCATTTTCTTATTGTTTTTGGCAAGTAGGGCTTTCTCTTTTCTTCTTCCCAGTTCAGGTAAAATAATATTTTCTTGTAGTTACAACAGCATTTTAATCTGTTTATAGAAGGAGAGTTTTCAAGTTAATTGTTTTTTTTTTTTTGAGACAAAGTCTCACTGTTGCCCAGGCTGGTCCCAAACTCCTGAGCTCAAGCAGTCCTCCTGCCTCTACCTTCCAGAGTGCAAGGATTATAGGCCACTACGCCTCAAATTAATTTATATTGCTATTCTTTGTGAGCCCAAGTCAAGTTCATTTTCTAATTAAAGTCAAGAGTTTTGATACATCCTCTGTATGGATGCCTATTTTTTACCATTTGTGTAAATAGCATCTCTTCCTCACCTAACTTTCCTCTTTCACTTTTTTTTCCCCTGATGTTATTGTGCCAGCTGCAATTTTCTAGCTATAGATAATACTCTTGTGGTTATAGGCCTTAAACTATTTCTCTATAATTTAATTTTTTCTGATTTCTTAAGTAAACCAGAAAGTCTGTGCCGTTTTTAAAGCATTAACAGCAGCAGTACTTTGTGCTTGGGCAGAGGATGTCATCCATAATGCTCCAAGCACCTTAGTGATAAAAGTACATTGATTCACACATAGTCCTGGTGAGAAGCCAAAACCCACATTTTCTACACAGGCTTGCTCTTCCAAAAACACAAAAAAGACCTTCCCAGAAATCAGAAGTCAAGAGAAAACAAATTAAAATTATTAATCACTTAGAGTTACACAAGGAACATAGGAATTTTCTGTCATCTGGTTTATAACTTCTTCTGATATAGAATTATTCACTAGATTTCTAACTATTTTTGCTAGTTTATAGGAAAAAAATTAAATGTTGATATTTACCTATTCTAGATTTAAATATATAGCATATTTTTGGGGGGGGGAAGATGTTTATTTTTTATTTATTTATTTTTTTAGTGGTAAGACAGAATTGAGTCACAGAAAAGAATACAGAAAACACTAAAGCTCCTGGTAGAGGGAGAGAATTCTAGTGGGGAGAGAGAAGCTCTCTCCGGGGAAAAGTTTTATAAGCATTTTGCATATTTAACAATAAATATTTTTCAAATGTAGGTACATTTAGCTACAGTTCCCCACTTTCTCTGGGTGTGTATGTGTGTAGACCTTTGGGAACATCCTGTGTCCCACAGTGAGCACAGTACAGGCAACCCTGGGAATGTCTGCTATGAAAGTAATAGATAAAACTGTGACTCAGAAAGTATGTTGCTTCCTGAGCTCATTTTAGTATAGGATCTTGGGAAGAGTGAGATCTGGGGCTCACCACCCAACATCTGTCAGAGTCTCAGAAACTGAAGGTTGATGCACTGTTACAGAGAAAGCCAAGTGAGACACAGCGGGTCAGGGGTAGAGACTGGGGAGGCTGGCTCTTTTCTGTCCTTTACACTGGGGACAGGACAAAGGGTAGAAAGTGGAAGAAAAAGGGCAGAAAGTGAGAAAGGAAAATAGGAGAGGGAGAAGCAAGTGGCAGGGAAGAAAATGTGATGCAGAGTGTCTATTCAGCCCTTAATTTGCTTTGTTTGTTTGTTCGTTTGTTTGTTTGGAGATAGAGTTTCACTTTGTTGCCCTGGTAGAGTGCTGGGGCATCATAGCTCACAGCAACCTCAAACTCCTGGATTCAAGTGATCCTCTTGTCTCAGTCTTCCAAGTAGCTGGGACTATAGTTGCCTACACAATGCCAGGCTAGTTTATTATTTTTTTTTTCTATTTTTAGTAGAGAAAGGATCTTGCTCTTGCTCAGGCTAGTCTCAAGCTCCTGAGCTCAAGCAATCCACCCTCCTGGCCTCCCAGAGTGCTAGGATTACAGGTGTGAGCTACTGCACCAGTCTGAGCCCTTACTCTGAATAAGTACTTTTACTTGTTCACAGTAGACATGAGGTGTTATCGTGTTTATTTCACAGATGAAATTGAACTTGAAAGGACAAGATAATTTGGTGTAACATACAGGTGGAGCCAAGGGCAAAAAGGAAGGTAGACGCCCTCGTCATTGCCTCCTCTGTCTTCTCAACCATTTAGCCAAAGGACCGTCCAGGACCCATCTCACAGGAGCAAAGAAAAAGCATGTGAGGAAGAAAGAGGAGCAAATAATCACAGATCAGGAGGTGGGATTAAGGATGATTACAGTCTCAAAGAGCCCTTGAGCACATCCTGAAAGCCACAGGGGAGCAGATGCCTAACACAAGGACCAGGTGTTAATAACAACAATAAAAAACTGTTCCCTCTGAAGGCCGAGGGTCAGGAGGACAGGAGTTTCTAGCTGTGCAGAAGCAGTTGATCTGGATGAGCACGTGGGGCTGAGCATCAACGCTTAGGTAAAGCAGTTCTCAAAACGTGGTTCATGGTCCGGCAGCGTTTGCTCCCTGGGAATTGTCGTAGCTGTGACTGGTCAGCTTTCTCCCCACCCTGACCCCCTGGACAAGAATATCTGACGGTGGGGTCTAGACGTCTGTATTCATGAGCCTGGCAGGAGATTCAGATGCATGTTCAAGTCTGAGAACTAGATGTGAATACATCCTTTAATTTGTTTCACTAAGTGACTTTTATTATTGGGCAAATTGAAAAGCCCTATTATTAGAAATAAAGGGGAAACTTGTACCATGGGCCTATTAAAAAATAGTTCCCCCTTCTTGTGGGTACGCTGCAGTATTTCAAACACTCTTTCATCACTCAGCAGTGGAATCATTGAAATTAGGAGAGCAGAGTACCGATTCCCAGTGTCCTGGTAAATGTGATTTCCTCACTCTGGGGGGAATAAAGAATTGGACGTTAGCCGGGCGCTATGGCGGGCGCCTGTGGTCCCAGCTACTCGGGAGGCTGAGGCAAGAGAATCGCCTAAGCCCATGAGTTGGAGGTTGCTGTGAGCTGTGTGACGCCACGGCACTCTACCGAGGTGATAAACTGAGACTCTGTCTCTACAAAAAAATAAAAGAGTTGGACATGTTAGGGAAGTAAGAAAATTAGAGAGGAATAGCGTGCAAATTATTGTAATACTTGTTTCTGCATTCCAGTTCTAGAAATCAAGCATGTTTTATGATATTCTGTCATGATTTTTATAAATGCAGCTGGGTGAGTTTCCTTACATTTGCACTTTTTGATCAGAAAACAGAGTCTACTAATACATCTCTCTCTCTCATATATATATATATATATATATTTTTTTTTTTTTGCAGTTTTTGGCCAGGGCTGGGTTTGAACCTACCACCTCCAGTATATGGGGCCAGCGCTCTACTTCTTTGTGCCACAGGTGCCGCCCTACTAATATTTTTAGCTCCCAGCATATTTGTATCTCTTAGTTCCTAAAGATTCTAGGATGGGAAATGAGACAGTGCCCACTCAGTTCCCTTACATTCCCTTTTCACAAGGGTTTTATAATCCCACATCCATTATCTTGAACAGATATTATCCCCACTGCACAGGTGAGGGCTCTGAAGCTTCTCCACATATCTGCTCAGCTGTGGATCAGATGCAAACAAAATTCTTTCTGTCCTTGTATTCTAGATTCAAGTGGGAGAAGCCCAGGGTATTCTTTTGATGGCAGACAAGACATAATTCTTGATTTTGAATCCCTAAGAATATCTAGTAAAACATCTGGAAAGCCATTTAGTAGCTTTCTTGACAAAAAACATACTAGATTTAATTTAACTGGTTATATTTGGAGAAAGAAAAAAGGCCCAAACACTTTGTAAATTGAAATATATTTGTATCTCTCCTTAGTACTGATTTTCTACTTTGTAGCTTTATAAAAGTGACCCCGTTCTGTGTGGCAGAGGTGCCCTGAAGTTCACCAACAATTCATGAAGCTGTTCCATACTGTAGAGCTGCTGGCAGGGAGAACCTTTCCCAGGCATCCTTCCTGGAGCCATGGGACAAGTGCTTCCTGGCGGAATTGAGAATGAAAGCCGAGTTATGTGTGATGTGGGTGAGAAACAGATGCACCTTCTTCAGCTCCACTTCACATCCACGGAATGCAGAGGACCCTGGGGTTCTAGGAGATGGTAGAGCAGCAAGGCAGATGGACCCTGAAGTCATGAACCCCGAGAAAGAGCAAATCCTCCAGTCCACCAGCAGCATGCACACCCAACAGGCAGGTGAATGAGAAAGCCGTTCCACTGAGCTACCCCCCCCGGAAACATGGGGTGTACGTGTCCCTGCAACACCACTGCCCTCATCAGTGCCTTCCATTCTTCTCTTGACTTAGATGACAACGTTTTTATCTTAGATGATTATTTTTTGAGGATAGTTTCCAGGTTTGGGAAAGCGTGGATTCTGCAGGGTTTCATGAGTTGGGATGTTGAGGAGCCTGGTGGATTTTTCCCCCTCTGTTCTTCTTCAAGAATATAAATGAATATATAATTTGCGATGTAGCTCAGAGTGTTGGTGAAAACTAGACCATGTTGTCAGCTACTTCTGAATCTAATCCTGGGCTCTCCTATTAGTAAAAGGTGTGCGTGTATTCAAACTGCTAAACTTTTCTCCTCTTCTGGCAAAATGAGGGTTAAAAATTCCTCCTTTTGAGTGCCCGTAGCTCAGTGAGTAGGGTGCCAGCCACATACACTGAAGCTGGAGGGTTTGAACCCAGCCCAGGTCAGCTAAAAACAACAATGACAACTGCAACAACAACAACAAAATAGCCAAGCATTGTGGCAGGACATCTGTAGTCCCCACTACTTGGGAGGCTGAGGCAAGAGAATCACTTAAGCCCAAGAGTTTGAGGTTGCTGTGACCTCACTGTACTCTACAGTGAGTGACATAGTGAGACTCTGTCTCAAAAAAAAAAAAAAACCTACATGTAAGATTATTGTGAAGGTTAGAATTAATATTTCAAAATGTCTGGTGTGGTGCTTACCCAACAGGAAGACTTTCAAAACTATCTGCTCCTACTTCCCAGGAGAGAATTACACTCTCCTATGTCAATGTCACCCAGGTAGGTCACATGACTCTGGTCAATGAAGCATAAGTGGAAAAAATGTGTCACTTGAAAGTTGAAGCCCTGTTTCTTTTCTTTCTGACCTGATGACTGGTAGTAGGTGAGCTAGAAATTATTCCCTTATTCTGAATACTGAAATGAAGATGACGTAGCTTAATGCAAAGCCACAGTTGCCCCACAATGGAACAAAGGTTAAACTTTTTCTGTTATAGGACATGAGGATTTAGAGATCATTTGTTAATTGCAGCATAACCTAGCTTCTCTGACAAGTGCATTAAATATATATTTTCCTCTAGGAAATATTAGAAAATCGTTTAAATTGGCCAACTCTTTCCCAGAAAGTGAGCTTTTTTCCTGTCCTTCTATGAATCACTACTATTAAAACCACCGAGGCTCTGTCCTTCCTCCCCTTTCTGGAGAAGCCAAAAACTCTGTAAAACAGGGAATGAACTATTTCTGATGATGATTGAAAATAATAATAAAAGGGCGGCACCTGTGGCTTGAAGGAGTAAAACTCCGGCCCCATATGCCGGAGGTGGCAGGTTCAAACCCATCCCTGGCCAAAAAACCACATAATAATAATAATAATAATAATAAATGAAGACAGAATATGATTTGCATGCTGTCCTTTGGAAGAGTTTAGATTTACGAAAAATAAATGTTGGCTTTGCATAAATTCAACTTGCACCATTTAATTACAGCATATTAATTTAGGGAGCACAAACTGAAAACACATAAGAGCTTCATGCTTTGGAGCAAAGCAAATTTGGAGGCGTCATATGACGGGGGCGACACAGAAGACTGTGAGTAACAGAACTTGATAGAGAATTGTGGTCTGTGTAAAATAATTATTAATTTATCCAACAAATGGCAGAAGCCCTTGGTAAAAACAGTCTTTAATTGCCTTCTTTCATGCGTTATATCTGTAAGGATATATGTGCTGCCGAAGCAAGCACGTTCTATCTGTAAGGAATATTTTCTGAATTTCTGCAGGCAAGGTGGAAAAAAAAATGAGAGTCACAGACAATTCTGTACGTCATTCCAGCATTTCCATTTTTATTACTTTTGAAACTGCCACAAGATACCCAGCAATTTGCTGTCTTACAGGTCTATTAACCCAGAGTCTGCAGATGGAGAAAGCCCTGTTTCCATGTTGATTTTATTACAATCACAGTGAAATGGAAAACATCAAGCCATTGAACTTCAAGTCTTTGGGTAATGCGGGCCTCAGGTTCTGGTCTTACTTTATTGAACATTCTTTGCAACACCAAGAGTTACTTTAAAACTGCAAGTTGTGAAAGTCTCCATCCGACAGGTGCTAAGATTCCTTAGAAAGGATGACTATACCCCTGTATGCTGACCAGGTCAGGCAGTGATGAAGAAAAGGGCGGAACAGGAGGGGCAGCCTCACAGTGATAATAAATCATAAAACTTCTGTCCTACATTGCCTTCCTTATGTGTCTTACTGTTCTTTTGTATTCTTTCTCTTAACATAATTTTTACCAGAGGTTTAACATGTCAATCTAGTCTCTCTAAAATATTGTGTTAATGTTGTGCCTTGGAGAATACATACCTCTCTACTTATTCAAATATGCTCTGCCATTTGCTAAGGGTTAACACGTTACAATTGGGTTTTCTACCCAAAGCAACCTGGAGTTGTATCTGGATTGATGCTAATTCTCATCTTGCAGGTGTACGGGGGCTTAGGGAAGATAACAGAAATTACAGTGGAACTCTGGCCACAGCCACTCCATTCCCCGCTAAGTCCTGATTTCCAGAGCCTGACAACAACTTTCAACATTCCATTCGTCAATGTTTTTGTTCGTTTGTTTTATATTTGTTCGCTGATATTTTCTAACAAAAGCAAATTATGGGTTGAAATGGTGCTGTTTAAAATAAGCCATTATCTATTTTTTTTTATATAATCAAGCGACTGTTGGGCATATATTTAATATTGATTACCCTTGGCACACATTCCAAAGACCCTGTTCGGATGATGAAATACAAGGCCTCAGTTCCAAGGCTTACAAAACTCTTCTCTGGAACAGTCCTTGAAATTCAAATTTGGCTCTATGGCACCTACACAGATGAAAGCTTTATAAAACTCTGATATTCTAGCTCAAAAACTATTACTCTCTACTTCAATAGTGATTTCTGCCTTTGACATGTAAAAATTATGTTCATATTTCTTATCCATTGTAGGATATTAAAAATCCAGATAGTGTAGCTATGTTATTTAATTTTTTTTTTTTTTTTTTTGCAGTTTTTGGCCTGGGCTGGGTTTGAATCCGCCACCGTCAGCATATGGGACTGGCGTCCTACTCCTTCAAGCCATGGGTGCCACCCCGATATGTTATTTAATTTTTAATTTTCACAAATCTAGCTTTAGAATGCATAAACCATTTTTATCACGAAGAGTAGCTCTTTTCAGTGACTTGTTATTGAAATCCTATTCCTGCAGCTCCTTCTCACAGATTAGTTCTCTAAAGAAAAAGATATATGTATAAAACCCTCTCTTTGTTTTTCATATGAGGACCCTGGGTTCTGCCTTCCAGAGAAACAGGGTATGATTCAAATCTGGCACTTTATAAATAAAGACGTAGCACATATCTCCAACCCAGAAGCAGAGGGAAGGGTCCCTTCACACGTTTTATCCTCACTCAAGATTTAGCTGCATTTATATTCTATGCAGGTAAAAGTAGATGAAAGTTGGAACATATTCTTCTTAGCAAAGCATCTCGCGAATGGAAGAAACAGTATCCAATGTACTCGGTCCTACTATGAAACTAATTTATAGCTTTCATATGAAGGCTATAACCCAATTACAACACACGAATATGGGGAAAGGGGCAAGGGAGGGGAGGGGAAGGGGGAAGGACAGGTGGCGGGAGGGTAATTGGTGGGATCACACCTATGGTGCATCTTAGAAGGGCACAGGTGAAACTTATTAAATGTAGAATATAAAGGTCTGATCACAATAACTAAGAAAATGCCATGAAGGCTATGTTAACCAGTTAGATGAAAATATTTCAAATTATATATAAAACCAGCCCATTAATGTACACAGCTATGATTTAATTAAAAAAAAAAGAAAATTGATAAGTAACTTAGATACCTAATCCATTTTTCCTAGATAACTGGCAAAGAAATACATAAATAAATAAAATATAGTTATACTTATACCTGTATCTCTATATACCTATTTATCTATTGAGTTTTTCATTACATGACTAAAGGTAGAATTTATTATCTCTGTGACAAGCTAAAATGTATCACCTCAAAATCATATGTTGAAGTCTTAACCCCAATGTGACTGTATTTGAAGAGAGGACTTTCAAGAGATAATTAAGTGGAAATCAGATTGTGAAGAGCAGGCCTGAGCTGAAGACTGTAGCATCATTTGAAGAAGAAGAAGTTATTTCTTCCTCCCTCCTCCCCCTGCATGTGAGTGAGGACATAATGAGAAGGTGTCTGTCTGCAAGCCAGAAAGAGCCCTGACCTTGATTTTGGGCTTCCAGCCTTCAGAACCATGACACTATACATTTCCATTATTTGAGCCACTTGGTCTCTGGTATTTCCTCATGGCAGCCCCAGCAACACCTGTTTTACACATTAAGCTTTGAAACTCAGAGGTGAGTTTGCATAAAACCCGAAGATCAAACTTGGGTTGCAAACCCCTGGTAATAAGATATTCACGGGTTTTCTGTAAAACTCCAGCTTCTTTCTTTCCAGGCCAACACAATCCTCTGTGTCTGTCCCCCTCTCTGAGTGGAACCTGACCCTCAAGTGTAGAACACCACCTTCTTTTTATCTCAGCCCTTTTCTCTTTTCTTCCCTTCCTAATTGCTCAGCCCCTTACAAATCCAGGCAGGAGGCTGCACCCAGCAGGGCTATTCTGGGTGGTGAGGATACGCCAGTAACCTGAACATTGCCTCAAGGAGTATCCTAGCACAGGGCTGCTACCAGCAGTTTCTCTCTTCAAGGTTATCCCTTGAATACATTTTAAAAATCAATGTGTATTTTTGACAGCTCAGTATTACAGCTCTAATCCACAGGTTGGGTTATAATGAATCAGAGTTCGGCAGACTATGTTGCCTGCACTCCCTAAACCAATTATTCTACAGTTTGTCTATCCTGGGTTTTGGGGTTTTTTTTTCCTTTTCATAAACAGCTGTCTTGACTAAACTTTGTGCAGCTCCCTAGGGCAACTTTGCACTGCTGAGATGTTTCTCAGATTGTGCCTCACACCCCAAGCTTGGTGTCTGAAGCAAACTTAATGAGCTCATTTTACACTCTTTCCTTTAGGCTTTGATGAAAATATTAAATCTAAGGACCAGGACTGCATGCCTTTGAATACCATTGATTTCCCTGCATTCCAAAGTCACAAATAGCCAGTGTCTCAGTCGAATACCTCTGTCAACAACATATTAACTGATCTATGTGTTACAGGAGCCACAAATCCACAGCTTATTGAAAAGCCTGTCGTCGGGGACAAAATCAGTAATGTAGCTGATGGACACAGGTGAACATCCTTACAGATCTCCTTGACACTCCAAACCTGTTCATTTATTACAGAAATAAACTAGGCTGTGCCCTTTACAAAGTCATTAAGTTAGTTCCCACCAGGTATTCTCAACAATACTAGTAAATAGACCTTATAATTGATTTCCAAAGAAAGTACCTTATACAGAAGATGCGTGACTCTGAGTAAGAGCAAGGACCACTGGGGACTCATTCTTCCTATTCCAAGTCTATCTGAAGCATCTCCCAAGAGTAGGAATAACAGTATTTTAGCCAAAGGAATATAAGTTCAGAGGTATTTTCCTATATGATTTATGATAACCTTCATTCACCTTTTATTCTCTTGTTTTTCCCTTTTTGAAAAGTTGCTATAAAAACAAACCCATCGACCAGAATCTGTCCTCAAGGTCTCTAGCCTGCTGGTATCAACCTGTCAACATATTCTCCTTCCTGTCAACAAATGGTCCATCCTTATTCCTTAGGGAAGCCTCTGCCCGTCCCCCTTTTATAAGTGGCATTTGATCTTGTTTTCTTTTATCTTTATTTCCATGTGACATGTTTTAGTGCTTTCCTCCCACAATCTACTTAAAATTTTCAGCTTTGCAATATGTCAAATTAAGATAGAGAGATGGAGGGCTTAGGTTGTTTTATTAGGAGTAGTATTTGTGTACTTACTTGTTTAATTCTCTGTTATTTCTTAGGTAGATTTGTTGCAATGGAAATTCGACATCCTCTTTTCACCTAGAACTTGAGTCTTCTGAACTCTCCAAGAATGTTTTCCTGTGGATGTGTTTTGGTACAAGGTACTTTGGCTTCATCATCTCAAAGGAGTCCTAAATAACTACTTTCTGTTTACTGCTACATAACAAAATAGAATGATCAGGCCCATGTCTTTAGTGCCTAGGAGAAAAATTGCCCTTGGTGTTGTCTATAGTTGTAGTACCACAAAATCTGTATTGTGCACCCCACACACACAAAAAAATGATGGTCTATAATCAGTACATCTCTGTCTAATAGATAGAATATTGAGACAATAAATAAGAACAAAATAAAACCACTCAAAGATTTAGCAATAAAGGAATCTTTCCCCTGTTGTTGGGGAAGAGAAAAGAAAAAGATCGGTGACTCAACGAATGGCTACCATTCTGTTCCAAATGCTGTAATTAGTTTGGTCTCTGTGGACCTTTCTCCTGGAGAACTTGACATAGAAAATGACCTTCGTGGTCATTCCCTTTTAGAATAGGACTGTTCAAGAGAAGGCAAGGCAGGGAATGTGATAATAGTAAGCAATGTAGCTTTCATTACAGATTTCCTATATACCTAGCTTGATTATAGGGCTTATAAATTCAATATGAATCCCTTACGCATTCCTGGAGGAGAGACTGCTGTTGCTAGAACGTCCAGAAGAATTAGATTATCCGAATGCCAATATCAGGCACAGAAGGGAGAACTTGATTTCAGGGTAGGTAACTTGAATTCAAGTTCCATCATTTCCTTTTATCTTGCTTTATTATCTGATTTTAAAATGAAGAGAGGAGATTCCATATATTATTTCTACCAATATGTAAAGACTACGACATGTACATCCTTAGGTGTAGCGAGGCCTCCTAGCCTCTCCCTTCATAGACTGTTCAGCTAGAGCTCCTGAGCCTGGATGGAGGTTTGAACCAGCCCTGTATATTCACGGCATAAGTCTGGGATTAGACCCTGTTACTGACTCTAACCCTGCTGCCAAACAAAAAAGAATAAACGATACAGCCAAATAGAAAATGACTAAAGATAAGACTTATATTGTTAGAATATAATAATACATATTGTTGAAAATTAAAAATAATGCTGGGTGGCACCTGTGGTTCAAAGGAGTAGGCGTCGGCCCCATATGCTGGAGGTGGCGAGTTCAAACCCACCCCCGACCAAAAGCGCAGAAAAAAAATAACAATAATAATAATAATCCTGAGCTCTGGCCATGTGCTTAATTCTGTGAGAAGAAACGTGGAAGGAATTTTTTTTTTTTTTTGTAGTTTTTGGCCAGGTCTGGGTTTGAGTCCACCACCTGCAGTATATGGGGCCTGTGCCTTACTCCTCTGAGCCATAGGCACCACCCCAGAATCAGACACATTAAAGGACATGTATGTTTGAGTCATGGTGTGGTCAAGACTATAAGCCTTGCTGGATTTAACAGGGGGACCACATGAGTGAGGGGGAGCTTCAAGAAGGTGGATCACACATGGACAGGTTTGCAGAGACACCACGAAATTGGTCCTGAACATCAATACATGTACTCCAGAAAGCCAACATCACTGTCATGCAAAATCACACAAAATAAAAAGCATTAAATAGATAAACAATTCATTCGTAGTAAAACATGTTTTTACATACATTTGTAAGAAGAAAATCATTGAAAATAAACCAATCACTGTAAGTGAGGTCCCACCAATTACCTTCCCTCCACCTATTCTCCCCCACCCCTTTCCCTTTCTTTTTGGGCTTTAATTGGGTTATAGCTTTCATATATATGGAAAGCTATAAATTGTGGTACATGCAAAATTTACTAAGTGTAGAATATAAATGTCTTAACACAATAACTAAGAAAATGCCACAAAAGCTATGCTAACCAGTTTAATGAAAATATTTCAAATTATATATAAAACCAGTACATTGTACCCCATGATTGCATTAATGTACACAGCTATGATTTAATAAAAAAACCAATCATTCAAATTATTAATAGGTAATGTGCACAAAAAAGACAATATAAAAAACAAGAAAAAATTAATAAACTAGAAAATAAGACAAAGTTAGAACAATTGAACAATTTAAAAAGTCAGTTATTTGAAATAATAGCAGAAAAAGATAAATAATTTTAGGAACAAGGATATTGGAAAAGACAATTTTAAAATGCAAATACAGATAAGTTGTATCAGAAAAGGGACATTAGGAATGATCAAACAGATGAATAGGAAGAATATGCCTGTATATAAACCTAGCACACACAAATGAGATATTTTAATCTTCTAATAACATACATAAATGTAAGTGATTAAATTTGAAAACAGATGAAATGAAAATTTCAGAGAAAAATTTAAATTTATCAAATAGACGCATAAGTTCAGAAAGCCTATATAGGTTAAATACTGTACTAGAAACAAAAAAAAATACCATATTCAAAACTTAAAAAAAACTAAGTTATCACATAACTTACTTATGTACTAGGATCCTACTGCACCTTTAAAAGTCATGTAAGATGGGATCATGAGAAAGTGAAATCAAATTTTCAGAAATTACCTATTTCCTAAGTTATTTCACAAAGAGATGGAAAATCCAATTTCATTTAATTGTATGACTAAGCCTAACTTTGATGTCAAAAACCAAACCAAAACAAAGAAAAAGACAAGGACGGAGAAAACAATAATAAAAAGCATAAACATAGGTATTTTGTCTATGCATAAGAAATTCTAAGTAAAACAGAACAGAAATACTTGGCTTATAATATAATAAATAATCTTCCGTAATTTGATAAAAAGTAATCAAAAAAACCTCACCAGAATATCATCCTTTATAAGCATTCAGCAGGAGCAGTGACTAAAAGAACACTTGTATATATTATGTGAAGCAAATGAACAATTTAGAAATAATGAGAAAACTGAATAAAGTGTATGGTGCAAAATATTCTTTAAGAAGCTATAATTTTATGTATCTCAGCAACATCCACATAGAAAAATATATAAAAATATGCAGGTTGCAATAAAAAAATCTTTAAAACAGATAGGAAAAAGGCCCCAAATTATTAAAGATCCATTTGTATAAAACTGCAAAACATAAAGGAATACCTGAAAAAAAAAATAAGGAAAAACATATTCCTAGAGGCAGTGTTTAATATTTTAGAGATACAAGTTAACCCCTTTGTCCAAGAAACAAAACCTCAAGGGTCTGTTTTATTGCTCATGTCAAGGCCACTTAAAACAGGCTGACAGAGTAAAAGCAGGAAAAACCCAGAGAAATTAAATGGAAATATGAAAGGAGACGTGTATTGCTAGATATCAAAGCAATAGTTGGGTTCTTGATATCGACATGGAAAAGCCAATCATTACAACTGGCCAGAGAGTTCTGAAATGGGAGGATTGGTATTTGGAAAATCAAAATTACTGTAGGGAATATGAACAGTCAATAAATGTCACACAATGATCTGGCTAGTCAAATGAAATTAAAAAACAAATTATATCCGGTGGTGAAGGGATTTGGGGGCTTGATTATGTCTGGTAGTGAAGGGATTTGGGGGTAAAAGGTATGATCACAGGTGATACCAGAACAGGATATGGTTTCTTTGGGCAGTTCCTTGACAGATTTTCAGGGAAGGGAAGCCCACGCCTGGATCTTCTGCAGGCGATGGTGCCGGCACCACTATTTGGGACAGAAAGAGAGGTAGGGGACCTGGGGACAGGAAATCAGACAGGGCGTCTACATGAATAGATGATAGTGCATCGTCCCTGGGTCAGAGAATTCTGAGGGCAGTAGAGGCCTAGGATATTTTATTGCCCCTGGGTTTATCTGATCCCTGTCCAGCAGATGTTGGGTGCAGTTTTGCAGGAAATACAAAACAGGCAGGCTCTAAATGGCCACACATCTGCTTATTGAGGCTATGTTCAAACCCAGAGGATGTGCTGAAATTTTGAGTTTGGCACCTCTAGGCATTTGGGCTAATAGAGTCCAGCCCATTACGAAGACAGAAACAACACAGGGCCAGCATGTGGGGACCACCTTTGGCTCATTTACTGTATAATACGGCCTTA